>APFE030436962.1:11552-33677 GCA_000404065.3 Pinus taeda | reverse complement strand
ATAACCATCTTGAACTAATTCCCATAAATCTTAACAGACAAACAGGGCTTTCATAGTTATTTCCGAGTAGTCATAGTTCTTCCCATTGAACTGTGGGAGCTGGGTGTTAAACATACCCATACCAGTGCTTGTGTTGGCCATCCTAGCACTCTTTAACTATGTTTCTAAATCCTTGACTGTGTATTTTTAAAACTACTGACTGCTGCAACAAAAGACTCCTCCCTTCAGCTTCTTTGTCACCTTTAAAGAGCCTAAGCCTGCTCCGATACCACTTTTGGGGATTTTTCTGGTAAAATCCCAAAAACAAACAAACAAACTGAATACAGAGCAATGCTCTGTTTTTCTCCTCAGGATCTTTTGCACAGGGAAGCAAATAAAATTTTGAGGACAAAGGTTTTTCACACCAATAAAACCTTTATATTCATTAATAAAAACACTGGTACATTTCTTCCTCTTACTGTGAGGGATTCACCAAAAAGTTTCACAAAAACAAAATACTTTGCCTGCTATTACAAATGATTTTTACACCACTGTGTAAAATCTTCTTTCCACATTTACTGCTGTAAAATAGCTTTTACATTTACTGGTGTAAGAATAGAAATTCTTACATAAGTTTACTGCTGTAAAATAAAAAAAATTTCACATTCACCAGTGTGTGAAATTTTTCATTACCATATATTCTAAATAAAAAAAATTACATTGCCTTCTCATTTTGAAACCATTACATGCACCTGTAAGAAGGAAACCATTTCATTCACTGTCGGGAGTGTTTTTCTTCTTCCCCTGGTTTTCTATTCGCTGCGGCGAACCCAAAATTGCTTCTCCACCTGTGTGCAACACTAAACTAAAGTCAACACACATATATTACATATGGGTTAAAAAAAATATATGCCGTATGAAAACTTTAAAGATCTTACCTAAGACTATGACATTTCATTAAATGCATTAAATAAAACTTGCTGTAAAAGTAAAATTAACGTTCTGGCAGGTTGAATGAAATCCTTGTCCGTTGACCTGATCGGACGCAATTCGCTCACCAACCTCACACAAAACAAACGAACTTTAGCTTCTGGGGAGTGGGTGGTTTTGAGTTCGTACACTGGACGCGTGGCAGCTGATAGGGGTGTTCGGAGGCCCTCTGACATAAACCACTTTTTGCCAAAAGCCGTGCGAAATGTGCTGTGGTTTTCTGAGGTGGTTTTGCATTGCCATTTATTATGGAATTATGGTTTCAACAATTCCTAGGGTGCGTGGTCTATTTTTCTGCGCAAGGTCTCTCTTAGATATTTTAATCCTTTGGCCATCTGGGTTTTTCCACTAGGTGGGCCTTTCTGAACCGCCGATTTTGATAATCAGGTCAGATGCTTCTCTTCCATTTTCGATTATGACAATAGGAATCCCTTCTACAAAAAAGTTTATGAAACCTTTTTAAGTTTATATCAAGTTGTTCGTTGTAATAATTTAAGACAAGATAATTTCATCTGAGAAAACTTGTCTTAAAATAACCCTTGTATTAAAATAACTGTATTTTTACTAGCGTCTCATATCCAAAACTGTAAGAAGAAATTAAATGTTTTGTTTGAATCCTTTTAAGGCTGCCAAAACTTGCCCTCCACTTGTCTGCGTTCCTCCTTGCCCTTTTTCTAGACCCATCATCTGCTCTTCCCAATGTTGTAACTACTACACCTACATGCAGACTCTAAGTTAGAGCATGCAACTACATGCAACTACATGCAACTGCATGCAGACTCTTAGTTAAAGCATGCAACTACATGCAACTACTACAGATCTACATGCGGACTCTTAGTTAGAGCATGGGATTGCATGCAAGATTTCTTTTGCATGACTTACTCCTTGATTTGCTCCTTCTTTAACTCCGCAACTGACTAGTTATCTCCGGAACTTGTTGTAGGTGTTGAGTCTTCTCATTGATCACCACTATAGTTCATTACCTTGGGATCTTCACCCACTATAGTTCATTACCTTGGGATTTTCACCCAGTAATGCTATATAATGAGCATTGTAACATATTTTCTAATGAATCATTCTTTTCTTCTTTCAATTTTCTTTTAATGTTTTTGCTCTGCAAAGCTGTGTGTTCAACCTTTACTAGCTAGATTCATCTATGCAGGTTTTCTAACACATTTACAACTTCCTCATTACTTGCTGCAGTTCTATTTCACCTTTGTTCACTGGTTCGTAAAGGGGAATCTCTGGAACCGCTTTGCTTAACGCCTTCCTTAAGAACTCGATCTTCGTAACCATTTTCGTAGCCATTTTCTTGATAATCATTGTCGCAGCCATAGCAGTTGCGTCAAACACAGGAAACAGCTTAACCTCTATTACCCCAACTCACAGATTGAATCAATTGCAAAAGAAAGGGTTAATTACTTGAGTTCGTGTGAACACAGGAAACTGCTTAACCCCTATTAACCCAACTCGCAGATTGAATCAATTGCAGAAGAAAGGGTTAATTACTTGAGTTCGTGTGACAGTTTTATGGGTATTTTGAAATCCGCATTTTCAAGGAATTTTAACAGTCAAGGCGTTTTGGCAGTTCAATTCCCATGGCCTTGCAACTTCCACGCTAGGCAACAAAATAGGCTCACATTTCGTAATCAGACTTGTTTCTCAAACGCGATCTTATTGTAAGCCGTGAACTATGCGTAATCTTTTATATTTAATATGGAGACAGATTATCTAAATTGTGTTCGATAGGACCATGAACAATGATTTTGTCAAAAAAAAGTGCAAATCTGTCTTAAGTCTGGACCGATATCAACACGGTTTAGTTTTGACGGTGAAATAGTTTTTCAGAATCTCATAAAATATCAAACAATTTTATTTGAGGGCAAAAATGTGAGAGCACTATATTGTTTGGCGAGTGAACCAAAGTTTTTTTATGTTGTCTCACAATTTAGTAAGATAGAAATGGACTTTTGACACCATGACTAGTCGCTTTGATGAGCATCATATAACTGTAATATCTTTTGCTCTTTCAGTATGGACTGTCACGAGAGTAAAAAGATAAAAAGGGGGGAAGAATCGAGGGAATGATCTAAGTCATAGGGATGTCACACCATGCTCTTAGACAAGGGAGATGTGACACCATGCTCTTAAGGAAAAAGGAGGAGGAAGGCTTAGGTAAATATTTTTATATTTTGAGAATCTTCGAAGTTGTTATTACGGATAATAATTGGTTTGATGTTATATAATCACTTTAAAATAGTGAAAAGTAGGAAGGGTTAGGTAAATATTTTTATATTTTAAGAATCTCCGAAGTTGTTATTATGGATAATAACTGGATTGATGTTATATAATCCGTTTAAAATAGGGAAAAGGATAAACCTAAGAGATTCAAAATACTTTTTATTTAAAGTAATTAAGGGCTTGGCGTAAATCACATGAAAAGAGCTTTGTCTACCGCGTTTCGAACAACCAGTGTAGTTCATCGTTAGGACAATTGGTTCGAACACACTGGTTGTTCTTGATGTAGTTTCGTGAGGGACAAGTTGGTTTAACCACACTGGTTGGTTCGAAACGCGTGTTCGACAAAGGTCTTTTCATGTGATTTACGCCGAAGCCCTTCCACAACTATGATGGATCACAGAAGCCCTCAATTCTACAAATACTTTTTATTTAAGTAATTATAGCAATTATATTTTAAAAATTAAGTTTATATATAATTATTATATATATATAGATATATATCAAATTAAAAACACAACAAAATAAATGATATGATTTTTTAAAATTTATAAGTTGTGAAGTTTGAATAATCATTAAAGAAAAAATAGTTTTTTTTTAAATAAAAATAAAGTAAGTTTAATGGTTAAAGTTTTTACCTATTCAATTTGAGATATTCATTGTATCCATGTCAAAATTTCCATTGTAAATGGAGATTTGGAAGAGGTATATATAGTAATTTGAAAAAAGATCTTCTTTCTTAAAGCATGTATACAAAACCCATGATTACTTCAAATAAATGCATAAGCATCCCATCTTATTTAAATAAATACATACATATAGCAAAGCTGAAAATGGCATAGTAAATGGGCTTACATTACCTCATCATTACATGAAATAATACAAGAATGTTGTAGGAACTAACTAGATGTTGCAAAGGAAATGTTGTAAGGCACTCGTGTAGGAAAGAGTAGCATTAAATTGTTACTCTTCCATGATGATAGTGAAAGTGTCACCAGATGTTCCCAAATGGTGTAAGTATAATTTTGGATCATAGTTAAAGAGGGGGGTCTAAGGAATTACATCATTGACATGATAGGAGCATCCACATTGTCAAGTCCTCTCTTTTTGGTCATTTAGTGTATTCTCAGTGGAATGTATGCATGCGCGAGAGAGAAAGAGTTGTTGTGTTGTTCTCACGGTTTTATGGCTATTGATTGTAAAGAAATTCATACTTTTCCATTTTTGATGACTTACATACACTCGAGCGTATTTCCCTCATGGGAAGATTATGATTTGATGACAAGTGGTTGTTAGCTTTTAATTGTTTTGCTTTATGTAAAGCATGTATGCTCTAACATGTTTGATTGGGGTGCTTAGTGCCATTATGATCAAGGTTCTAGTGACAGAGGAAAAATTATGGCACATTCTTGTACACTAGTGTTGGCACTGTAAATGACAGTCCATAATATTTGTTGTACTTTTCCAATTTGGTAACTTCTTTTTATTGAGTGTTAAAAGTTGTCATTTTCAAAGAATGTATTGCAATTTGCTTGATTGAATTTGTATTTTCTTAATTTTCATCTCTTCTATTCAGATACCTCAGATTTAAATGCAATGTTTTGTGGCTGGAATATTACCAACTCATGTCCATCGAAGGCTTTCAAGTTGTGAAAGAAGGCCTACATGAGTTAAATTTGAACTCAGTGCATTGGCTTATATTCGTTTCTCGCCTAGTTCAATGAATCTGGATACTCCTTTCAAAATAATTATCTTCATTATGCAATGTCATCAATGTATCATTGCTTAGCCATGTCTTTTCTTTTAATAGGATTGGCTCGAGATATGTTTTTGGCCTTATAATGTTATCTTAGTAGCAAAAATTATTGTCATTTTCTCAACATGATGTATTGTAAATGTTTCTGGATGAGGTTTATTCATGGGTCTTCAACCTTGACTTGTTACAGCATGTGGGAAAACAAAGGCAATCTTTGGAATGGTTGTTTGTTTTCTTACTGGACTAACAGTTATTGTAGTTGCTTCAATTGAAGTTGATCTTCGAAGCCACATTTTTCATATTGCACTTGTGCAAGTCAAGTCTTTTTTTGTCTTTGATTCGATGATGTCCATGTTTTCTCTCTTTACTCACTTTTGTTTGCTGAAACTTATATCGAAAGAATTTTGTTGAGTTTTCTTTGAAGTGCATTTGATAAATTGCAAAGGAAATTACCATGTACGTCTTCCCCATCTTTGTTGGCACATGTTCTAGCATGCCATGGACAATATATCACATAGATTAAGGTGTTTGTAGCTTGTGGAAATTATGTCTCTTCTAAGTTTTTCTTGATGAACACATGCCAAGCTAAATGAATCACAATACTTTTTGGATGACAGGTTTATCCATGGTTTTTAAACCTTGACTTCTAGCATTTGGGAAAATGAATGCAATCTTTGGTATGGTGCTTCAATTGCAGTTGATCTTCTAGGTTTCATTTTGCATATTAAAATTGTATTAATTATATTATTTATACAACATTTTAAATTTTTCAAAATAGGTAATTATATTATGTATTGTTGTATAATGAAATAATGAAATAAATAGTAGGTTAACTTTTATTTGATTTTTTTCTCGGTAGAAAAAAACAGTTTTCTATCATTAAAACAAAAGTAAGTTACAAGTGCATAGTTCTTTCTGCTCGTTAAATTTTATTATTTTTTAAGGTCAACCGTAGTAGTTTTCAATCCATGATTTTTGGTACCTCATACTTTTGTGTTAGTGGATTGCATGTAATAAGAAAAGACATGGAATATTCCATGTAATGGCTTTAGAAATGATGAGTGAAGCTTACTTGGCTAGCTTGATCAAATTTGGTCAAAGATATTGATAGATGTGTTTATGTTGTAATTTTTTATTTGTTCTATTATTTTTATTACTAACAACCAATAACCATCGTTGTGAACAACTATAAAAATTAAATGGATACGTTACTATATGTGGATATGTACTTAGAAATTTAAGACCTGGCTGTTAAAGGCAACATCTAGAGTAAGGGATCATGGTATGGATGTTTGAAGTAAGGGATCATGGTATGGATGTTTGGAGTAAGGGATCATGGTATGGAGAAGAAGACTGTAGTTTCAATTGCACTAGGAGGATAACAACATTTATAAGTGATACAAATGGATCCAAGAACACTCTCTAAGTCTTGAAATCTCTTAAAATCATGCCAAATATCAAAACAATCACATGCCAAGAACCCTTAGAATGGTTGAAAAACACTATCAGGAGGCAAAAAGCAGATAAAACTGTGAAAAAATAGAGTATTGGAGGTGTGATCAATGAATGCACAATAGCCATCAGATCTGGCCAATCAACGGTCCAGATTTGATCGGCAATCACAATCGACACAGAAACAATGGATATCAGTGCAAATTACATGAAACTTGTGACAGTGACTGGTGGAGTCAACTAGGAACATCGATCAAGTGTGCAAATTGACGGCCCACATTGCATCACAGGATCACTATCGGAGATTACAAGAGCGCTTACAATGACCCAAGGTTATCACAATGTGTGATTGCGATCAATCGCATTGCGATATCACAATCAGGGCTACACAGAGGAGCAGACATATACACCTACACATTTGTGATCCAATGAACCGGACCCGATGGTTTGATCAATATTATTTCATAAGATTTGAGATCCGTAGCAAAGCCATTTTTAATGCATTTTCACATTTTTTGTTTATTAAACGAAATGCGAAGGATGAAGGCTAATGCAATAAGATAGACCCGAAAGGGTTCCTTAAGGCTATTACACATATTTTTAGATCCGCCATAAGCCATTTCTTACGTTATTTTCATGATTTTAATGTATTTCAAAAATACAAAGGGGTACCTTGGAGCAAGGCTGAAGCGACTTGCGATAGCGATGAGGGCAGACCTGATAGAGGAATAAACCATATTTAAGGACTTTTGAAGTCTGAAATGAACAGAGTTTTGGCGGAATTTCACAGTCATGAATGCATTTAGCAGAAAACGACCATGTTTTGGATTCTGAAGGATTTCAAGGGATCGAGGCACTCTTACGTTGCAGAATAGATGGCCACCTCCCCTATAGGTGCCATGCAATGATTGTGTAATGCTGGAAGAGGGATTCGAGTGGACAGAGGCCTGGGAGTCTGAAAGCCGAGGATATGAAACGAACAAGCAGCCCAGATTGGCTTTAAAGCCACAAATAGAGAGAAAACGTAGGCAGGCAGTATTGTAGGCAATGCCAAGACATAGTTAAGATAGAGACAGAGAGTGTTGAGGGAGTATGTGTACTCAAAGAGTCTTGAGAGGTTCAAGTAAAGCTCTTGTTGATGCATCTGTTTTGTGTGAGGCTCAAATTGAGCTCACTATTGTAAAACTCTATTTTGAAGACATAATAGAGGGGCCACCACTGAAGGTTGGACTAGGAGATGTAGCCAAAAGTATTGGGTGAACTCCTCATTAAATTTGTTGTGTTATGTGTTTTCTATTATGTTTTGTTTACTGCTTCATTGTCTATGTACTTCGCAATATTATCGATCCATTGCATAAAATAACATAGGCTAATCGATGCACATGAATCTGTAATACCTTATTAATCGTCTTAGATTTCATTATTAGATCAAGTGGCATCAGAGCTTTAGGTTTACTAAGGTTAGACAAGCTTGTGCTAGATTGGTGAATGATAACTAGGTCAAAGCTCAAAGTAGGAGAAGGAGAACTAGTTGAAGCTAACCCAGAAATTGGTAGCGTCTA
Organism: Pinus taeda; assembly: GCA_000404065.3. NCBI lineage: Eukaryota > Viridiplantae > Streptophyta > Pinopsida > Pinales > Pinaceae > Pinus > Pinus taeda. The sequence goes on along the minus strand of APFE030436962.1, from coordinate 25,700 downwards.
TTTGTTATAGACATATTTGGGCACTGCAACCTCAATCATATATGTTGATAAACCAAGGGCTCTTTAACCCTTAAAAGTTTTGTTTCATACCCTAAAGGATCATGGTCAATTGATTACATCATTTTCCAGAAGTTCCACTTGAAAAACTACTCAGAACTGACCAAAACTGGACCATACTGACTACTCCATGGTCAAGGTGTGATGCATATTGGTTGCTACACTAGCTAAGTGCGATGCATACTGAAAGAGCCTTTTGTGGGGTGAAATGAGCGAGAAGAGACAAATGGAAGAGACAGTTTGCTAGGTGGATGCTCATGGAATCTTCTAAAACTTCTCCTATGACACTTGCGTCTCTGAATTCGCCCAGGGATGAGTAAGATATCAAAGAAATCTCCAAGTGGAACCAAGAACTATCAGTGGAATGAAGCTAATCAAAAATCCAGAGCTGACTCACCCCCTTGCAAGACTCATCTATATATGGATCACTCATCTGAGAGATCTGGAGGCTGGAATTTCGTAATGTGTAAGGAAGTGCTGCTGGTTTCTCTTTGAGAAGGAACATTGTATTGTTGGGTGATCTTGCTTTTCATGAGGTGAAGAGGGCTTTGATGCTAGGAGGACGATGCTGGATCAGACAACTGGGTTGTAATCCTCTCCTCTACTATTAATAAAGTTATTTGAGTTTTCCTCCATATAATCGTGTATTTGTGAATCTTGTTATTTGTGAATGAAATTGTATGGTCAATATATTTCTGATTCTGCATTGTTTATAGTATTATAGATCGAGATGCTTTGATGGTGTTTTGTTGCTTTGCCTCTACAGGTATTCTCTAAAGCAGGACAAGTAGGAGACGACTGGAAAGATCTATCAAGGGAGAGAGGAAACAAGCAAGGAGCAAGTGAAAGATTTAAGTTGGTTCTCTCTACTTCTCTCTTATCTATCATGCATAAAGGAAATCACAGTTTTATTTGATTGTTTGTTTCTAATATAGCTACCTGTCTTAGTGGGACTAGCAGATTGAAAAGACACTAGTTTTCCCGGAAACAAAATGGCGACTCTACTGGGGAGCGATTAGTTTGTTTGTTTCTTATTGTTGTTTGCTTTATAAACTATAGACAAAGCCTGAAGTTAAGCTAGCTAGCCTTCGAACTTCTCTTGCTATGCAAGTGCAAAGTAGATCAATGTTGCTTCAGTCAATCTCCGAGTTGGTTTATGAACAGAACATCTGACTTGCAAACATCCTAAGTGCCCTTGTGGTAGCTCAATAATCTCCTAAGATCATACCCCTATACTTTTTTTTTACTGTCTATCATAGCTTAGCTGAAATAAATGAACTTAGCTGCAAATTTTGAGCAAAAACCAAATTCAGTTTCGGTCCCTAGCCCATCGCACTGTCTGTAACTGGAAGCCTGTATGCATCGCACCTCCCATGTGTTGCAGGTGAGATGCATCCATATTTCCCTTAAGGACAGGTGCGATGATTGAGTGATATTGTTTTCCTCTTTGGAATTTGATTTTTTCTCCTTATTTTCAGCTCTATTAAGTAGTTTTGTTGCTTATGATTAGTATCTCATTGCTGAAACCTTCTTCCTTTACATTATTCAGCCTCCATTGATCAGGATTTGTGAATGTTTTTTTTTTATGTATTTTTCATCATTTACAATCCTCCTTTGTCAAGAGTAGCTTAATTGAACTGTTGTTTTTTTATTCAAAAGTTTCGTAACTGTCATTTTGAGTCAAGAAGAAGAGTGTCGTAAAGTCTTCCTCCTCTAGATAGTTGATTGTACTTTTGTCATTGTATTTGATTTGAATTGTCAATATTTGAAGTGTCGAAAGCAGTTTTCCATTTGAAATCAAAAGTGTCATTTTAGTCTTCCTTTCATTTTGAAAAGAAATTGATGAAGTGTCACTTTGAAGAAAATAGCTTAGATCTATACTTAGTTTTCCTTTTTGGCATTCTCACATTAAGGAAGTGGAAAAACAAATACATGCATGTGAATTTGCATTTAGACTGCATGTGGAAAATGATTTAGGAAAAGTGCATTTATTGTGTGCTCTTTGCTCTCTGTTGAAAGAATCGTACTCTTCTTTCCTTAGTAGCTAGGATTTTCATTGCTAAAAGAAAACAAAAGACTGTTTATCATTTTAAATTGCATATTTAGGAATTTTACATCTACATCACACGGTGAATCTTGAAAGACAAACTTATAAAAAATATCAACTCTAAAATAAACCTCAATGAACATAAAACCACTTTGGAACCTAACACAACACATCTAGAAGTCTAGGCTAGAGATGTGTTCCGACATCGTAAAACCTAGTAACTATCGTTTTCATTGAAGGTTGGGTGATTCCTCCTCGTTGATACGACAAAGTGCCAGCACAGACTTGTGCTCCCTGTACCATCGAGTATATATTGGGAGACCACAATAGGCTGATATCCTTTATCCTTAGGAAGCCGTGTCAGCCACCCTATCAATCGCAATTCACTAAACACAGCATTCCGGAAGATTGACTGCCGTACGTAAAGTCCTTGGTAATTTCTCTTTAGTTTACCACCAAGGTGTATATTGGAGTTTTGTGATTGGTTTGGTAATCCCTCTGTCTAGATTTCTAGAGTAGTCACTTTCATTCCTTTTCGACTCCTTAAAAGAAAAGGGCCATCTAAGCACTTGTCACTTCAGTCTCATTAAAAATCGAAGGCGACTAGAGTCATCTTTAGATTTTTCTCGACTCTTAAAAATTAAAAAAGAAAAGTTGTGTCAAAGCGTCTTAAATTTATTTAATTTGGAATAACTTTTCCCTTTAATTTTTGAGTTGATCAAGTAATCCGCAATTGTGGAAGAAAGTCAATCACAACCCCTTCATTCGCGGAGACTAGTGAGTCAACCATCTTTGACTTCAGAAACAAAACCATTCCGAGAAAAATGGTCTCATTTAACTGTGTTGAATTCTCTTGATTTATTTGGAACTTGTGTTTCAACATCATCAGAGACTACAGTTACTCTGATCATTTCTGGTACATCTTCCTTTACAGAAGAAGTTCAGCAGGTACAAGAGGACATTAGAACTAGTCCTAGTGTAACGATAAACACTTCTATCCCTGAACCAAATCCATCTAGGGTTGATCCAAAAACTGAAGTTCACTTACTTGAACATCTAGAAGTTTAGTTCTAGAATTCAGAAGGTGTCACCCCTCCAGTGTCTGTTACTACAGAAGCTATACCTTCTTCAGCTCCGGAAATATTTTACGGACCTGATGGTCTACCTCTTCCACCTGGACTGATTGCTATAGAAGAGATTGTAGAGGATCTTCCATCCAATACCCCATTGCATTTTGGAATTTGGATTTACCTATATCCTTCTACTACAGAAGTTAGTTCTTTTAATTACCTTTCATCGCAAGTTCCTGTCGAATCGCTAGGAAATATTTTGGATAGACTAAATATGTCTGAACAACCATCAACATCTAGGACTGTGTCATCTGATACAGCAGCAATGGGGCCTCCTGCTGCTACTCTGACAATGTTTGCTGGTATACCATCTGTCCCAACTAGTTATCAACTGCTAGATGGATTCCACCTAGGGACTATTTCGACAACATCGTCTGTTCCTATTTGTTCATCCAGAATCTTATCTCGAATTTCTTATGTTGAAACTCAGCAAATTGATCCTTCACATCAGTATCAATTTGGGTAGTCCAGTCTCCAAAGACCAGTCTATCCTTTGAACACTGGATTGCCACCATATGGGGTGTAGTATGCTTTTTCATTGTTCCCTCCAGGAGAACAACCATATGAGAGTTCACAACAAAATTCAGGTCAAACTGGAATTACATCTAGTGGTTGGGTACCGATACTACCTCAACAGCCAAGAGCTATATATTCAATGCAACCAAATCAGCGTGTGTCGAACATTCCCACTACACTTGCTATTGTGACTATGTTGCAAGTACAAGCATTGTCTGTTGTATGTCAAGCTCAAGTCTCTCAGGTCATAATACAACAGCCTCTTGTCTCCGTGGCTCAATCACAACCTCATATTAGAGCCTCCTTAACTAGAACGACTCAAGCTCAAACGGGTACTATCACCCAAAATCTTGGTCAAACATCCAGTATTGGACAACAGAAAATGGTCCAACAACCATCGCTAGTACAATATCAACAACCACAATTCGAGCAAGCTTATCGAGGACCTGAGCAACAAAGCTTTGTAGGTAATGGGCAACCGTATTTTCAAAACGGTTACCAACACTCATATTATAGTGGTTATGCCCATCAACCTTATCAAATTTATCAGAATCAGATACATTATGCTGGTATGCAAAGACCTACTGCTCAGGCAATCCCATCTTATCCTGGGTAAGCTTCGCCAAACCTGAATCAATAGTTGCCTTTTGTAGAAACTTTAGAATTACCAAATATGAACTGGCTGACAAATGATCCAATTTCTTACGCCTCTTGGTGGCTAGCGATTCCTTATAAACTTCCCTATGATATTCCTAAATTCAATGGAAATCCAGGTGAAGATCCATCGAATCACATAATGACTTTTCATTTGTGGTGTTCATCTAACACCCTCAATGATAATTTGATTAGGCTTTGCCTTTTTAACCCACTTTCAGTTACCCATAAGGTATGAAACGAGAACAGAGCTCCTTACCAACTTTAAATAGACAACAAGCACTCACATATCTGATCATATTCATGAGTGGCGATGTCATCATCAAATGGTAAAGACATATGTTCCTGATCAGCTTTTAGCTGAGTGGTTTATTAAGTCATTGTTACCTTCTATTACAGAAGATGTGGCCAAGGGAGGAGTTGTCACTGAAGAGCAAGTCATTGCTCGTGCACAACATTTAGACTTGATCTATACTCAATCTGGCATGCTCTATGACAAAATTCCTGACGCTCCTAGACCAGAATTTTCCGTTCCTCCCCCTCCTAAATCAAACAGGGACTCTCATGCCGGTGATGTGATTATCACCTCAAGTACGCAAACCGCAAAGGCTCCATCCGGTAAATCCCTTGCAATTTCTAGTAAAAAAGCAAATGACAAACTTCTTTCCTCAGAGGTTAATGCCATGTCATCTAATAAGGGAAAGGGGCCAAAACAACCAGAGAGAAAAAAGAAAGGGAAAAACAAAAAGAAGAAACAAGAAGATTTGACTCTTAAGAAATCTTTTGGAAACCGTGTTGGGTGAAAGAAATCTAATCAGCCATGCTTCATATGTAATGAGGACCATTATACGAAAAATTGTCCACATCAGGCTGAGGTCACAAAGTTCTTGAAGACTTCAAGTACCTCAGCAGTATTTACTGATACGTTTCCAAACCCAGAAACCAATCTAGTTGCTATCGATCATGCTTCCCCATCTGAAGTGCTTATGTTGTCCATTTCAAAACAGCAAAATGATGCTTTGATATCGACAAGGAATAAAGATTATGGGAATCCATAGATGTCGAACAACAAGGCTACAGATCAACCCAGTAGTTCGACAACAACTTCGTCAGAAATTGTACCACCCATCATTCCTGAATTAACAATAAATCCACCAAAGGGAGTAGTACATAAATAGACATTTAATCCCCGTGCTCGAGTAGCACAGAATTATAGTATAGTGGAGGATCTGGTTCAATCACCATCCGCTATGTCGACACTTGAAGTACTGTAGAATTGCCCCTCCCAAAAGCAGGCTTTATTATCAGCAATAGGTAGGATTGACCCAACAGATTCAAATCTTATGGCCTTTGACCATAAAGAATATGAACCTTAGTTACCGACCCAACTCGCTTTCCTTATGCAAGTAAAAGCCCTCAACAAAACTGTTCATCGAATAATCATTAACGAGTGGGCATCTACATGTATTATGTCAATGAGTTGCTAGAAAATTTTAGGCTCACCACCCTTGTCACGATCATCAACGATGCTAAAAGCATTCGATTGAAGGACATACATGCCATATGGGATATTAAGTAACTTGCAAGTTGAACTGGGGGGAAGACAGTAGAAATTGAACTTGAGGTCATTGATGGAAACCTTGACTACAATATCTTACTAGGCAGACCCTAGATTTATGTTATGGCTGCTGTTGTGTCAACATATTTCAAAAAGATTGCATTTCCCTTCCAAGGAGGAATTACAATCGTTGACCAACTAACCTTTCTCCCCAACAGTTCACAAGATACTGGAAGCATTCCATTGATCCATGGAAACTCTCATATGCTTCAAAATGTCTGAGTAGGTCTCCTAAAAGACCCTTCCTTAATGGGTACTTTTTCCCTCCCACCTCCTAGTAATCTGGCGAAAGTAACCACAGTGGAAACTTGTCACATGATATCTTCTACATCGTCAAAGATTAAGAAGAACTTTGACCCTTTTGGTAGTATGGATCATCACCAGGTGTTGCCCCCAAGCCCTATAGAATTATTCTAGCAATCAATTTTTTGGGCATGGGTAGCAAACTGAAATCAACACAACTAGTGTTTGGATAGACAGTTCTCTAGAGTATGGCACCTCTTCCGATCCTTGGTCTCATATACATTCTACAGACGAAGGAATCATTCAGTCAATGATGATAGGAGAGGCACCATTGGAAGATTACCACCATTGTTCCCATCTTCAAGATAACAACGAAGATTATTCTAGCGACCTTAATCATCCTTCAGTTTTTTATTTTCTATCAAATACTATAAATACAGTGGATTTCAAGCGAAATTTTTCCAATATCGAGGAAACTATCGCCATTAATATCTCAACCAAAACTAATGTTGTAGAGAATATTCATGTTGGAAAATCTTGTTCTCCTTCAGAATTGGAAATATATTGCGCTCTCTTTCGCGAATTTAGAGATGTCTTTGCATGTTCATATGAAGAAATGCCAGGCATTGACTTGAGTATTGTTGAGCATGAAATCAAGATGTATCTAGATGTCAAACCAATATGACAACGGCTTCGATCGGTGCACCCGAAGAAAGCCACTGCCATTAAGGCAGAAGTTGAAAAACTTTTACATGCTGGTTTCATTTACCCTATTCCTCTAATAGATTGGGTGTTGAATATTGTTCCTGTGATGAAAAAGCAAGGAATGATTAGAGTGTGCGTCAATTACAGGGATGTAAATTAGGCTTGTCCGAAGGAAAAATACCCTACACCCTTCATCGACCAGATAATTGATGAATGTGCCGGATGCGAAATCGTTTCCTTCATGGATGGATTTTCCATATACAATCAAATCAATATCCACCCACAGGACTAGTCGAAAACTACATTTATATGTACATGGGGCACATTCACATACCGTAAACTACCTTTCGGTTTGAAGAACACAGGGGCAACTTTTCAGAGGGCAATGAATTACGCCTTCTATGACATCAAACACATCGTTCAACCATATCTCGATGATTTACTGGCTCATTCGCAAAAACAGATTGATCACCCACAACATTTGAGAGTTATATTTCTGTGTTGCCGACACTACAAGATATGACTCAATCCACAAAAGTGTGTGTTTTGTGTTGGTTCTGGTTGGTTACTTGGTTTCATAGTTTCTAAGGATGGAATTCGACTCGACCCATGTAAGGTTCAGGGAATCATCAACATGCCTCCACCTTCAAATTTGCTTTAGATTCATAAACTCCAAGGAAAATAAAACTTTCGAAGGAGGTTCATTCCAAATTACGTCGAAAATTGTTAAAGGTTATACGCATCTGTTGAAAAAGAAGTACCCTTCAATTAGGATCAGGTTGCGCAAGCTTCCTTTGATTCTTTAAAAGGTTCCCTAGTAATAGCATCATTAATGTACACTCTTGACTATCAAAAAGACTTTAACTTGTATCTCGCCGCTATAGATACAACCATCGTGATGGTTTTAGTACAAGAAGACAATGGAATAGAACATCCTATGTATTATTTAAGCTGCAACTTAAATGATATAGAAAGAAAGTACTCCTATGTTGAAAAGCTAGCTTTGGCAGCTATCCAAGCAGTGCAGAGATTTTCACACTATTTTGATTCAGCTCGATCTTTAAGCTTCCGCAAGTTTGATAGTAGAAGTAGATTATAGTATTTTTCTCTGGTATATTTCATTATCGAGTTAATCTATAGTCATATTTTCTACATAGATGTCATAGGTAGATTTGTAGAGAATTTGCAGGAAATTCTACATGATATCGGAGCAAAGGTGATCAAAGCTGTGAACAATATACAGAGAAGGAAATTCGAAGTTTGAAGTTCTTAGTTGCAGGTACAAATCAAATTCATCTCATAATTCAGGTTGTTCAATGGCATTCTATGGCCTGAGACTCGATTATGCCTTGGATGGTAGCTTGAATTACATAGCATGGAAAGATCGCATGGAAGCAATATTAGAAGACAATGGTTTGAAGGATTTCATTGATCAAGAAATCCCCAAGCCAGTTGCAGCTAGTGCACAAGAGTTGGCTGAATGGAAGAAGTGTGTGGCTAGAGTGAGACAGATCATCCTTGAGGGAGTTCAAGACCATATTGTCTCGAGTCTCCATGGGAAGGATACTCCATATTCAATGTGGAAGACATTGAAGGAACTCTACCAGAATAATAGTGACCAGAGGAAATTGGCACTCAAGGACAAGCTTCGGAGAATTAAGATGGAGAATGGTGATACTATTTCCACATATCTGAATAAGCTCACCACTTGTAGAGATTAGCTTAGAAGTGTGGGAATAACTATTGCTGATGATGATATGGTGAGCCTTGCTCTCCTCGGTCTTCCAAAGAGCTGGCATAGCTACCAGGACTCTGTTAATGGAAAGGAGAAACTACCGGATTGGGAACGATTGTGGTTGGATCTCATGCAGGAGGAGATCAGGAGGAGCACATGAGATGGTTCTTCATCCAAGGAGGATGAAGAAAATCTGGCCTTAGCGAGTAAGGCAAGGAAAGGGAAGGAGAAGGATTCTCATTCCAAATCGAGTTCTTCTCATGGTGGGAAGAAGATTGACAAATCTAAAGTGAGATGCTTTAATTGTCATGAGATGGGTCATTATGCAACTAATTTCCCATCAAAGAAGTCCAAGAAGGGATCCTCGCAAGGATCGAAAGGTGAGGCATTGGCCTCTTAGTTTGAAATGGACTTCACTCTTATCGCATGCATGGTGTCTTTGTTTCTGGGTTGTGGTTGGTTTCTTGATAGTGGAGCCTCATTCCACATGACCGGTGATAAAATTTTATTAAGTACCTTGGAGGAGAAAGACCTCAAGATTCACATAGAGATGGGTGACGATGAAAGGTATAGTGTTTCAGGAGTGGGCACGATTGCTTTTTAGAGGGAGCATGGAGCTTCTATCACCTTGACAGATGTGAAGTATGTTCCTGGATTGAGGAAGAACTTGGTATCAATCGCGATGTTGGAGGACAAAGGCTACAATGTTGTCTTCAGTAAGGGAAAGGTTTTCCTTAGACACATCACCACAGGACAGGTGAAACAGATCGGTTCACAGGTACAGAACCTATATTCTCTTGAGGTTCAAGGTGCATGCAAAGCCTTGAGGAGCAAGGCAACTGGTAGAGACTTGGTGGTTGAGAGGGAGAGTAAATTACCTCTCAACATGCAGCCCCGGAAGAAGTCTCAGACAATTGTGGAGGAGCCACAATTGGAGATGTTGAGAGGAGACCGAGTGGAGGCATCCACTCATGCAGAGACCTCCAGTAGGGGTAAATTTCAAGCCAAGTCAGCAGAGGGATCACATGCAGTGATACCTCTAGGTGTGAGGTGGGACGATGTGAAGTGATCGTCCCAAGAAGGCTGAAATAGGAGCAAGATCCTTGAGGTACCCAACCTCTTTGATTAGACCTTGCTATGGGAGCCCCAACAAGGAGTAGCAGGATTGGCTCAGTGGGTAGAGACAGATGCAGATGGAGCGGCAGAGGGAGCTTCAGCATCAGAGGGTGTTTCTAGCTCAACAGAGAGGTCAATTGGGAGATTAGTTACTTACATCTCAGTAACTGAGTTGTAGTGAAGTAGTGGGCAACACGATGCAACATGATGAGAGGAGGTGAAATGTGGATACAGTGCTGGGAGATAGGACCAATAACAGCACGGATGCAACAGGAGGAATCAGTGGGATTGATGTAGTCAGATATCAAAGTGACAAAGGCTAGAGCAGTCATATATTGAAGAGCATAGAGGTGCAGATTTTTCAGTCGAGAAAGGTAATAGAAGTCAGAGACTTTGATGACAAAGGCATCATTCTGATTCAGGTTGGATGTTTTTTTTTTGTTTCTAGAGTTGTTGGAGCAACAACACTTGAGCGAAGTGTTGCATGCAGAACATTCCAATGGTTCAAGATCGGGATCAAGTTGAATTTTTTTCTTGTTGAGAGGGAGTGTTGAAAATAGCAACAATAAATGCTAAAAATAGCATTTATAATATTCCAATTTTGATTTGTCCTTGAATTATAATTGTGAACTAAAATTCGAATTTAGTCTCACCAACTGCTTGAAAAATAATTAATTAATTTATCTTGAGTTAATTAGTTGGAAAAATTCAAGTTAGAAGTCTTTGTGAAGTCATGCAATAGTTATCCCTTAAATTAAGGAGATTATCCCTTAATTAAGGAGATAAGGATGAGTTGTATTTGAGTTGTAATTAGTTAGCTCACTTAACTAAGTTATGTCGAGTTAAATTAGTTCCAAACAGTTTGAGGAACTAATTGTGAGTTCAATCAGTTAATGCATGCATTCATGCAACTAGTGTACTCCAGATAACTGAATATTCTCTCATAAATAACTCATGCATGTCATTTCAGACAAAGGCCAGTTGAGATTAAAGATAGGGACATTGTACTATTAGTTGGAGGAATTTTCCTATAAAGGAAACACATCCATGTAGAAGGAACAAGGTTCCTTGAGGATTGCACAGTTCTGACATTGTGTTAGAGCAGTGTGTGAGAACAGTGTTACACTGGGTCAAGGAGATCACCCCAGAGGTAACTGCACAAGGAAATAGGAGCTTGGAGGGCAGAGGAGAAGACTTGTGAGAAGCCTTGTTTGCTTGTGAGCATCCAGGAGGATTGTACTGAGAGCTGGCTAGATGTGAGAGCTAAGGCTTTGTATTATTCTTATATATTTCCACCTTGTATGATAATACAGATAGCGGGGTTTTTAGCTAAGGCTTTCCCCATAGTATTATTTTGTGTTTCATGTGCATTGATTCTTCTTCTTATGCTTATATGTGTTTACCTCTGATTCAACTCGATCTTTAAGCTTACACAAGTTTGATAGTAGAAGTAGATTATAGTATTTTGTTTTTGTATATTGCATTATCGAGTTAATCTACAGTTAGATTTTCTACATAGATCTCAGAGGTAGATTTGTAGAGAATTTGCAGGAAATTCTACACTTAGGCCGACTTGATCTCTTCTAGGACGACTTGGTGTGGATGATACATAAATCATATTTGACTCAATACTTAACCTTTTTACATTATTCAAAAGCCCAAGAAGGATCCCTTTAAAAGTACAATGACTTTATTGACTCATAATAAATCCTAGAATTCCTCAATGGGGACTTTGACATAAAACATGGTGACTCAAGCATGAAACTCATGCTTAAATAAGTCACAATAATAATAATAATTTTCTTTATTCTTTTGACAAGTACATTATAAGATAACTCAAATACATTAAATGAAGACTGAACCTAGTTACATTTTCCAACAGTAATTAGCTTGGTGTCTTATGATTTTGTGTTTTCTAAGGTAGAAGTTGAGACAAATTAAGGTTGGGCACAAGAAAAACTTGTTGTACACATTGATTCATGCGTGTGGGCACGACTTAGAAATGACAACAGTGGTATTTACACAGTATTGTGACAGTGATATGATAAGTGAAAAACAACAATGTTATTGATACCAATAATTGAGAAGCACATTTAGTGTAATCATTCTTATTATTTTATCTTCTATCTTCAAGGAGGAAAGGTGGTGCAAGGCGGAGGTTGAAGTCTCCTTTAGGTTGGAGCTTGAGAACACTTCAGGGTGGTAGGGTGGTACTAGGGAAAGTTAGAGTTTGCAGGGTGTTGGAGCATCCTTTCAGTTGGAGCTGATAATTAGGGTGTTGGAGCGTCCTTTCAGTTAGAGCTAGCAAATCAGGGTGTTGGAGAATCCTTTCAGTTGGCGCTGAATAAACCAAGGCATTGGAGCATCCTTCTAATAGGCACAAGTAAACCAGGGTGTTGGGACATCCTTTTAGTTGGATTTGATAAATTGGGCAGTGTTGACCTCACCAACATTTTGGAAGACCATCCGGTCAAAGCCCCAAACTAAGTTCTTATCAATTTGATTTGGTGATTCTGATTGGCTCTATTGGCTCCAATTACCCCCTTACTCTCTCTGTCGACTTATGATATCTCTAATTAATAATCAACAAGAAGAGGAAATTGAATCTACCCTCTTGTTGCATGCTTCCAAGAAAGAAGTTCTTAATCTAAATTGAGGGTTCATCTAAGACACACCTAAAGCTGCTCCTGTGTAAGGAGACTTCTAAAATGTTTCCTAAATATAAATGCAAATTAATCTAGGATGCAAACAGTAAAATAAAACTAATCTATCCTATCTTGATTAGAAAAAGATATAGGTCTTATCCAAATCAAGAGAAAATGATTAAAATAGGTCTTATCCAAATCAAGAGAAAAATGATTAAATTAATGGGGATTTAACATATTTTTAATTTTTAATATATAACTATCGAATTTCTAACAACTGATATTTTAGATGCAACACATGCTCTATTTTAGAGATCAAACTAATGAAAAATGAGCCATCAAAATGCATAAATAGTGCATACCATTTAATGACAGTTAAATCTATTTAAAATGACAAATTTATGAGTAAATAGTTACTCAGAAATTTGATTGAAGCACAAGAGCAAGTTGAGAAATAAATAACAGATGTATGATACCATTAGATCAGAGAGCTAATCTAGCAAACAATCATTCCCATATCAACAAAAGTGCTAAATATGAAATAATCGTACAAAATTGTTATTAAATGAATCAAATTTTCATTTAAAAATAAATATACCTTATCTCCTTGTTTTGTTTGTCACTGGATCTCCAACAGTCCTTTCAAAATCATGAGCATTGTCAATGGATACAAGAGTTGCAGTACTGCAAGTTCCACCTCAAATACAAAAGATTGGATCTTCAAAAACAAATCCCCATACACACAGATATGAGTATTCCTTTTAATCTACAACAAGATTTCTCCTTAGAAAAGTACAAAAAACTTTTAATTTTGCATAAACAAGGAACCCCTTCCTCATTTTCCAAACAGGTATTTATAATTTACAAAAAAAAATCCAAAAAGGAAAGTTGTTGGAAGTGGTTTAGACCCTTTAATTTTGGAGCTGCAAATCCTATTCTTTTTTCTTTTTTGCTTCAATCATATTGCTTCAATTTTTTTCCCTCATTTCTCCAATTGGTTCCCTGCCAAAATAATATTGAAACCAATTAAAATTGCACAGCCAAAATTAACAATACAAATTTGAGAAAATAAATCCTCAAATTAAATTTAATTAAATAAAAACAAATTGATGCTTCCCCTATGATTTATTTGGCCCAAAAAGACATTCTTCAAATGGGTCTGCAACAACAAGGTCTTTTGGTCCATGAAATTCCAAAAACAAAATTTAAAAAATCAGTTTTTTTAAGCAAATTCGGAGCTCTAACTTCTATTAAATTTTAGCCATAGTAAATCTTTAGATTTGCTTGATTTAATGCTTCTATATTATTCTTCATGATTTTAATTTTACAATGAACCATTATGGACCTCATTTGGCTAAGCAAGACTCAAAATAAAACTCTCCAAAAATATATGTCAAAAATGTCAATATGCTAAAAGATTCAATATTTGTGCAAAATTTCCTAAACAATTTTATTAATGTTTAAATTTTAATACAAATTTATAATTATTTAATAAAATTGAAATATTAAATATTAAATTAAAATTAAAATAATATAATGATGATGATGATGATGATGATGATGGTTAACGTCCGCTGAGACCAAATAATGATCTATCGAACCTAAAAAAGACAAATTACTTATTTTGATTTAAGATTTTATTCCTATGCTCAAAAAGCTTGGAGAGAAGCCTCCCGAGTTCA
>APFE030436962.1:0-10904 GCA_000404065.3 Pinus taeda | reverse complement strand
GAGTTGCTTATCAAGATCTGAAGGGCACCTTGCCAAAAGAACAATATCTTCAGCATAGAGAAGAAGGATAACGACTATCCTAGCTAAGATTGTGCCACCACATCCTGCTTCTTCTAAATAACCTTCGAGCTTATCGATGTAAATGCCAAATAGGGTAGGGGAGAGGGGGCACCCTTGTTTAAATTAATACAAATTTATAATTTAATTTAATAAATTGATATTAAATATTAAATATTAATTAAAAACTAAAATAATAATAATATAATAACCTTGAATTAAAATATAAAAAAAAAATATAATAATAAATCTTAATAATAAAACAATTAGAAGCTCTATTACTTTGTTAAGAGTAAGCATAAGTGGAGAATCAATGAGGTTGAGATGAAAGTGGGGACTCCCAAATAACGATTTCCAACTTCACTTATTATTAAATCCTCCTACTGTAGTATTATTGTACAAAGCTCTCTTGGCTCCTACTTACGGTAACCCTCTTCGGAGGTGAACAAGTCTGGATGAACTGTCATATACAATTTTATTTATTTTTTTATTAATTTAATATAGATAAATAGAGATTTAAGTATAATTTTAATTATATATATATAATATATATATATAATTATATATATAATATATAAATATATATATAATATATATATATGATATTAAAAGTTTGGAATGGTATTTTGTAAAAATATTTATATAATTAATAAATAATAAAATAAAAAACTAAATTATAATTTATTGAAATATTACCATTTATTCATCTATATTAGCCAAATAACAATAATATATACAAATTAATAAAAATCGATTAGTTAAAAATTGTTAAATAAATTAGATAAAATAAATTTTTTATATTTTTAAAAATAAAATATATTTTGTACATAATATAAGTTTAAACAATTAAATATTACTTCAACCTTTGACAAGTGTCATTTTCAAATTGTATGTTTAATTTCAGCGAAATTTGGGTCATTGGGAAGTGAGCGAAAAACCACACATAATGAAGTAATCAAAAGGGAAACCAGAGTAAAATAAAAAATCTCACAAAATCAACAGAACCAAAGCATGGAAGAAGTGACATGACCAAAATTTACATAGAAGGCTCCATATCTATTATAAAAAAAAAATTGTAACACATTGTAAGGACCATAGCTCATGGGTGACAATTTATTATTCTTCTTAGCTTGCTTGAGGTACATTGGTTTGTATGGTTGTGGCCGTAAAAATACACAATCACCTACATTAAAACTTCTTTCGTTGCAATGTTGCTTTCTATGTTGTTTCATTCGATTCTATGCCAAAATGAGGTTATCCTTTAAGAGTTGGAGAAGTTGTTGTTGATGCTTGATGTGATCTTCCGTTGCTTCAACCTTAGAATTTTATCTTAAAGATGATGTGATGGATGGTGGATGATATCCATAAATTGCCAATACATTACAAGATATCGTCATATTCATTCCTTCTTTCTCTGGGGTTGGTTCCTGGTGTATGTCCTCTTCTTTTGACGTTTCTAGAGTCATTTCTTCCTCCTCTTCACCATTTATGTAAATTAATTTCTTCTTAGAACACTTATTACCTTTAGTGTATTTGCTATCACAACTGTAACAAAGCCTTTTTACTCTTTTTTCTTTCAATTGTTGTGTGTCAACCTTGTAGGTTGTGGAAGACTAGGAGCAACAACACTTTCATCTTTATAGTGATGAGTGGTAGACTTCCTTGTTGCCATAATTTTGCTTTCAACTTTTCTTGACACCCTGAGTGCCTTCTCCAATGAATTAGGTTCCCAAAGGCGAACCTCATGTTGGATATTATCTTTTAAAGTCCCTGTGAAGACATCAATCTTGTGCTCCTCTAGAATATCGGCTACCCTAATATTCAATTTTTGGAAGTCCTTAATGTGCTCTACCATTGAAACCTTTTGTCTGAGATTTATCAATTGGCTAAACAAGGTGTTTCTCTTTGTATCCTCATAATGTGCTATCATTTCCTCCATAAAAATGGACCAAGTGACCATTTTTTTATGAGAGTAAAGTGATCTATACCATGAAAATTAACTAGGTTCTAAATATAAAGTTGCAATGCATACCTTTTGTGTGTTTTGCGCATTATGGAAATCAAAATATTTCTCCATTTGTAGTATCCATGTTACGGGATCCTTGCCATCAAACTTCCTCATATCTATCTTTGGAATATGGTGGGTCTTCAATCCAATGTTAGACTCTATGAAATCATGATTAACATTTCTTTTGTTCTCATTGTGAGTTTCCTCTACTACCTTTTTGCCATGAGGAGGTCCTTCTTGTAGCAACTTTGTCCCACCTTCCTTCAAACCTTCCATTCCATCGATATGAGCTTCCATGGCATAGATAAAACTATTTATCTTAGCTTTGATTGCATTCTTCAAATCATCCATCCAATTTTTCTTACTAGGTGTTTCTATTTTCTTGATTTGAGTCATTATTTTTCTTTCTTTTAGGATATCTATATTTAAATGACTGTAACTCTGTAATTTCAGCTCTCCAAGTTCTGAATTTGCATCCTGTAGTATCCCTATAAGTCCTCTTTCCAACGCCACAAGTCTTATGAAAATTGGATTCTCCAAGAAAGCGTTATTCCCAATCTCCCAAGATGACCTGATTATATACTTTTTCAGCAGAGCGAACTTGTACGAAGTTCCACATGTCACTGTTTCGACCTTCGGCTCTGAAAATGATACGTAACAACCTAAAGTTCGTCCTCTTTCTGTAAATTTTTACGAAATTTGAATCTAATTCTTAGAGAGAAAGTTATGATGTTTTTCCGAAGGTCACATGTTTGCGATGGAATTCGGGAGCCTACAAACACTCTAACTTCCTTAGATCATATCTTCGAAAATATAGCGAACCAAGATCGAAAATTCAGACACGATGTTCTTCCATATTTCAGCTCAAATGGGTTTTAATTTCAGTTTCTGAATCTTCATAGAAAAAGGTTATAGCGAAAATTCCACAATGACCTACTTGAAGTAGCAAAACCCTAGAATCCAAAGCTCTAATACCAAATGTTATCAAACTCGCTGACAAAATAGAAGAAAAGATAGATCAACGACTTCAAAATATGATTCTTAGATGGGGAAACTCCCTTTACATTACACAAATGAAAAATTATTGGATGCTACAAATGACAATACCTCCTTTATATATATAGGAGTCTAAGGGGTCACAATATAATCAGAGCCGACATAAAAATAATAATGTAAGGGTACAACAATAAAAATAGTGGGCTTCTATGGGGCACAATAATAACAATATGGGGACTGCATGGGCATAGAAATACAATAATTGGGTTGCACTAATAACAATAAGGGGCTACACTAGTAGTATAGGGACCTAACACAAAAAATAAATAAAATAGTAACTAATGAAAATGAGCATATCAGACTTACCTTGAAGAATTTTACTAAGATCTACTTAAAAGATATCGATTTTCTCCTAAAGAGAATTGGGTTGCACTAATAATAATAAGGGGCTACACTAGTAGTATAGGAACATAACACAAAAGGAATAAATAAGATGGTAAATAATGAAAATGTGCATATTAGACTTACCTTGAAGAATTTCACTAAGATCTACTTAAAAGATATCAATTTTCTCCAAAAGAGGTAACTTCTTCTATTGATTAAGATTAAAAGAATGCAAAAGTTACATTTTAATGAAGTTTACATGTGCCAAAATCATCAAGCTATTCCATCTAAACTAAAGTGAGCATTAAATTGGAAAAGAAATAACTCATATTCAAGGGATCATAAGTGAATAAATCATTAGAAAAATTAAAATGTAATTATTTAAACTAGAATGAGCATTAAATTGGAAAAAAAATAACTCATATTCAAGGATCATAAGTGAATAAATCATTAGAAAAATTAAAATGTGATTATTTTGTATTGCAATGGCAATCATGTTCTTTACATTTTTTAAAATTTGTACCGCTCCAAAATTCTTATAAAATCTCATAAAATCAAGACAAAGTCCCAGCCTATGCAACGTTTATGTATATATGAAGAGGACTTCAAACTTTGCATGATAAGCATCAAAGTGGAGTGATATAAACATAATCAAATTGCAAGAGATTCCCCAAATTAAAAATAAAGTAGCACCATTCCAACTTACCTATGTGTGCTTGGTGTGTTTCATTCAATATTCATCGTAACATGTACTACATTAAAAACAAGGGAGCCACTGCCGTGGCGGTAGTCCCTGCCGGGGTCTGCTTCAATTAGTTAATAATTAGTATACATTATAATTAGTATACACTCAATCGATGAAAGTGACCTAAGGGATATAGATTGATGAAAGTGACCTGAGGGATATATATATAGATATAATTTCAGAACTGCACGAAGGAATGGTAACTCAGTTACCCAGGTAATTATGTGTAGGTATTTGCAGCCATTGATGTAGTCTAATGCTATATATGAAACCACACACAATATTTGTTTATACTTTAAGATGTAGGGAGGTTATGACTGATAACATTCATGTGGTTCGACTTACAGATCTAGTCACTAGAAAATGATATTCACGATGAGGATGGGATTATATATGTTAAAACTAATATCTCTTTAAACTTTTATATATATATATATATATAAACTCAGAAATCAAAGCACATCTATCAGATTTGCTACTTCGTTGTATAATGTTATGATTATTTTATATGAAAATTCAATCCATATAAAATATATTATAATATAACAAGGTATCATATAATTTCCTAACTCGAACTCACTCACCTTCGAATTTTCATTTCGTTCATATGACCTCACAATTGTTCTCGGTCAAATCGATTCAGATCCATTTCTCCCTTGAAAGAAATGGATCATTCATTCTATCCATTCATTTAACTGTTTTATCATATACCCAAATCAACCCAAATTTGGCAGGCAGCTAATTTCAGATTACCTGCAACCACTAAACCGAGAGTAACGACCAGCACGAGATGCTAGGTTCTGCAAGAGACCCAGCTTCTCAAAAACTACTTTTCCCTTTTCGTAGCTGCTCCCAAATTCCGTCTTCGCTATAATATCTGCAGCCAAACAGGCGAAATGGTCGCCCACCTCAAACTCCGCAGTTCCGCCACCCTGCTCCACAATTCTCTTCCACTCATTTATCATACGCTTTGTACTTTCGATCATGTATGACACTTGTCCCTGCAGAGACATTTATTTTCGTCAAATAAACTGATCTATAGATAAAGAACCATGGAAAAAAAACACTTCCAGCTTATTCTCATGATATTTAATAAGCCGCTGTCTCTAAATTTGTTTGTTAATATTCGTAACGTGCATGGAATTGCAATGTCGAGTACCTTGAGATTCTCGTGGCGGAAGGCAGGACCTGTGACTCGCCGTTGGTTTAGCCAGTCTTGTCCATTCGCCATCAACAGACCTTTCCCGATGAAATCCTTCACACCTTTTTGCTGCAACTGTGATTTTCCATAAGAGAGGATGTTCTTTGCAGAGAGAAGTTCTTTGATTACCTCTGGCTCGCTAATCGACAGCCGAAGTTCATTGCCCCACCAGAATAAGAAGCGTCGGCCTGTACACACGATATCATAATGAATTTACCCCACTTATAATATGATCATGTTTACTTACTATATACTAGTGCAGTCAAACTTGTGGTTGGCAAACACTAAATTGGAATATCTAATTCATTTTTCTGTAGCATGGTCCTGTTTATTTACTATACTAGCGCAATAACTGAACTTGTGGTTGATAAACATGAAACTGGAATATTTCATTCCTGCGGCATGTTCTACAGTGATTTTTGGGGACTCCATTTCCTATATAAAATATTGTTTATTTAACATTATGCAATAGTTACGAAGATATTTCAAAATTTTCAATTTTATCATATGTATCAGCTTTTTTATTAGAAACTTTAATCTCTAACACTTTAATTTTGAAATACAAACTCTTATTAAATATAATTAATCTATATTAAAAACAAATAAATTATTATAAATTTATATTAGTATAAAGAACTTCAAATTGAGAAAAATTAATATAAAAAATTAATTTTAAATTTCTTTCATCCCAGTATTTTTTAAAATTTAAGAAAATATGGAAAGATTTCATCCTCCTTAGAAAGCTTGACAAAAGTTGTTGCAGAACTAGTTATGACAAAAGCTTCTGAAAGAATTCTCAACTAGTAGTGGCAAAATGGACATACCATAATCATTTGTCCATTGCACATAGTGGGGCAAGAGTCTGTCCACAATGTCGTGACTGATAGGCTCCATGTCTTTAGCGGCCTCGCTCTCTCTGAGTTTAGTCATGTCAGACAGATTTCCACTAATAAAACGAGGGCCCTCTGATTCCTTGCCTTTCCATAATCTTCTTGATGGTTCGCGGCTTCCACCAGTATGTGTAGAGAAAATTGCAGAGCTGCTTGCAAACGATCATCGCCAAACTTAACAATTGCAGAAAAAGTAGTGCCAATAATGTTTTGAGGATATAATGAGTAGCAGGAGCTCCTCCTTCCTCCGATGGAGACATGGCTACAAAATATAAAGAAGCTGTGTCTGTCTTGGAAGAGGAGATGCAATTTATAGACTCAAGAACTAAAGGTGAGGACAACGTTGGCGTTCCGGGGGTGTACTTTGGTGAGGACATGTGTCCATGCTTATCGTCCATCTATTTACAATATGTCGATTAATGTAGAGCGGATTTTAATAAAATATATCGTGTTATTACTCCAGAGTAGGTTTTTAAGGGAATGAAAATGTCTCGCAGTTTTCATGGAGATTGTTTTTCGTGACACTATGCCAATTTAAATGAGTGGTCCAACATTTATCACGTTTTTCATCTTACGTTTTTCATCTTAATTTTTTTATCTAGTGAAAAAAAAAATTCGATTAAAAATGAGATTTGAATTTTCAAATAAATTCATTATTTTTAAATATTGTAGGGAAAAGGTCTTTTTAGATACTTGGATATTTCCATTGTGTATATCAAAATTTAAATTTAAATTCATAAATATTTCACCTAGATTTCAGATAAAATAAATTTAAAAATATTAAAAAAAATTAAAACATTATGATAATATTATTAGTTCAAGATAAAAAAATATAATATCAATTTAAAAATATTATTAGAAAAATTTACCAAATTAATTTAAAAATATTATTAGAAAAATTTAATAAATTATAATAATTTTATTACAACTTAAATTGTGATTATTTCATATTATATTATTTAAAACACTCTTAAATATACAAATATATTTTTAATATTTTAAGATATTTTTAACGGCCCAGAACACGAAGATAGGAGCGGTCGTGTTCTGCTGCATGAGAGTCATTCTCTCTTTCATGCCACCTCGCCACGTGCAACTCAGCCCCTCCCCTGCCAACACTTGCACACAACACGTACTCCCAGTTCGTAATCCCTCCTACCTGTGCATTTTCGTCAAAGCAAAATCTGGATGAGCTGAATGAATTAACCCCTGCGAAATTACAGAGACAAGGAATAGGAACAAGCATATAAGGTATGCGGCCACACTCTCTGCTCTGAGTAAGACTCTCTGCTCTGAACTTACTCAGGAGAATTAGCTGCTCGACACTCTCTGCTACAAGCGAATCAAGGTACTACAAGCGAATCAAGGTACTATAATTTCTGAAACTTTTAATTTAGATATCTCTCTAATTTCTAATATCAAAGCAAAATCGTTTTAATTTCTAATATCAAAGCAAAATCGTTTTACAGAGTTCAGAGTTCTGTTTCTTGCTGCATAAAACATTACATTAATATACAAATTTGTCTCTTTATATTATAAGAATCATAGAAGTTCTCTATAATTTTTTGGGTCTATTGTAAATAATCAGCTGACTTCAAAATACAAGAAACAATACTAAAAATACATTCCATGAGTTCATCTCATCTAATTCTGATAGGATTAACATCTCGGAGAACAAAAATATACTTTACTCGATCTATGGATCAGAGAATTTAGATTTAATAAATAAAATATATATAGAGTACCATTGCAAACGCTCCGGCAGCGACTGCTCCCATTTCTCCCAACCAACCAATAATTGTAACAACATGCCGACTTAAACATAATTTAACCTACTAAAACAAAATATATATAAGCTCTAGAAGTGTAAGGACAATCCCCGTCCTTTAAAACATAATTCACAATTTTATCCGATCTTCATATAATTCATAATTCACAAAGTAAGGATATAATATGCAACAACGGTTTAGCAACCAAGAAGACCGACCATAATCAGATTTTTAATTCTCGCATGAAACTTAGGCCAAGGCAGGTCAAACAGCTCAATATTAAGAATGCAATTATAATAGGGCACGAGAAGGAAAAAAAACTAGCTTAAATTAGGACATGAGAAGGAAAAAAAAAACTAGCTTAAATTAGGATGTAAATCAAAGTGATTGGAAAATGCAGTATCAGATATTGATATTGATTACAGTACTCATGCAGTATCATGACCAAATTGATATCGGTAATGCCTATTTAAGGCGACCATACCCATGGTAAATGCTCACAACTGGCATTTGAAATACAGATTTTCATAGATGAGTGAGTGCTCCCATTCGTACTCTTAAATCATCGTAGCTAAGCTTTTTGTAACATCCAAATAAACAGAGGACCATCAAGTATTCCCCTATGTCTTTTATAATTTTAAATCAATAGTTGTTAATTAATTATCACATATTCTTTCAAGATTATATAGGCCTTTCTTGAAATGACTGCACATACCAAAACTGCTGAAAAATGTTGTTGTGTTTACACCATATATGGTGTTGATGCTGTTTAATTTCATACATTCTTCTCTAGATGCCGAGTGAGTTCTATGTAAATATAACTGCAGATTCCATGTTCTTTTCTCTCCTCAATCTTCTAAAACCATGCTATTCAGAAAAAAGTGCCAACATGATCAAGGATTTTTCAAGGCCATAAATAAAATTCTTACAAATAAAGTCAACAACTAAAGAAGAGAGAGACTTTGTTTTTTCCTTACTTCTTATATTTTATCAAGTGTATTGATAGAGGCCATATCCAAGGAATTTCACTATGATGGTAGATAAACAAAAAAAAATTAAAGCAAGTCATGCAAAACTTCAAAGAAGTGTCTACCTTTGAAAGGAAATTTCAGAAACCCAGAATAAGTTACAGAAAGAGTAGATGGGGAGAAACAATATATCCCAAATACAAATATGTTATATGGACCTGTCTTTTACGGTTTAAGGAAAAACTTAAAAAACTGAAATACAAGCGGGCAGGAGGCTAGCTTTACACTGTGTGAACTCTTAAAAAAATAACAGTCAGAGATTAGTATTATAGAGAGAAAGACCTGAGACTTGAACAAAGGATGTATCAAGACTTATCGTGACAAACCCTAAGCAAGTATAATAACCTCTTCTGTGACAATAGTTTCCAGAAGACTGCCCGAGTTTAAGGGCCGAGCCAACCCTGCAAGATAGCAGAGTATTACGAACACTAAACAGATACCTATCCGGGTAAGATAATTAAAGATTCACAAAATCAACTCCTGAGGAAACAAGCGCGGAACTAAAACGACTCGGTAACAGCAGTGCATAACCAGTAATTACTGGCGTCTCATTAACAGAGAAAGAAGTTGTACATATTAACCGGAAGACTCAGAAGGATCGAGGGTCGACAACCCATAACCTGGAACCGATTCGGCCCAAAACGATCAGGAGATCACATTTGCATTTGACCCGACAAATACAAGAAACTCTATGAACCCCTTGTAGTAAGAGAAACCCTCAGCATCGAAGGAAGAAAACATATAACACTCTCAGATGAAGCTTTAACTGATGTGAAACAGCAGCAAAATAAAAGAGTACTTAGTATTCAGAATGGTGAACCGGTATCAAATTGATTCTTTCAGTCAAGTAGCTTAAATGAACCTTATTGGTATTCTTTAACATCAAATTTTCTATTCTCGACACAGTATTAATATCAAATAAGGTAATCATACAATTATATCAGAGTACAAATAATGCACCAGAGTAGGCATGGTGTTGAATTAAGCGAGCAAAAACCCTTGGTTGCAAGCCTAAAATAGGAAACCGTGCTATACAAAAACAGAGTGCATTTCTTAGATAATATAACATCTCGGTGTACCGAACAGTAAACTTAGTAACAAGTGGAGCTAACCAGACCTAACCCCTTCTTGAAGGGATTGCAAGGTCTGCCCCGAAAACAGACTTAAACTAAGAGCTCAGGAATCAGTTTACAGATACCTCAATGGGCATTAGACTCCTTAGATTTAAATGTCAGCCGCACCCTTGAATACAACGGAAAAGAGTACCCAGCAACAGCGCAGAGCTGTTCGACCTTCACCACTTCCCACACATTCAACTTTGGAAATCTAAGAGCTAAGGGGCAGAATGCCTTAAAGAGACGAACCATCCAGTTCCAAGCAACCAAGAAGCCGTGGTAGTTGCTTACCTGAGAAATGAGAAATGGAGGAATTTGGCTGGAAGCACAGTTCTCTGCTTTGAAAAGTAGCCCGGATCCTCTGGAGAAGAACCTGTAGAAATCACCACAGCTGCTTAGCGATGAGAAAGGGAAACGATGAAAACAACAAAAGAAACTGTACCTAAGGTCAATCAACTTAACTGGGTTACCTTGCCTTGTTGCAGTGGTAAGAGGTGGCAGACGGTGGTAGCCAGCTGTGTGAGAGGTGAGACGTGGCAGCTATATAATAAATTTTACATGCGCCTAAGTTTCATGTATGTCATTACAATTTTTCAGACTTTGGATAAACTATAATTTGTTACCACATTGTCATTACAATTTTTTCAGACTTTGGATAAACTATAACTTGTCACTACATTTTTGCATTGGAATAAGCGAAGCCTGCAATAA
>APFE030436946.1:0-10772 GCA_000404065.3 Pinus taeda | reverse complement strand
TCTACATGTACTTGATGATCATTTGATGTATATGGATCTAGTTTGAAAATTTATGAAAAGTGGTCCTTGAAAGAAGTAGGGGGTTGTAGCTCCCTTCCAGGAGAGACTGGAAAACGAGAGAGAGTTGTAGCTCTCTGCAGGTTGCAGCCTGCGTACTGGTAAAGGACTGCACCAGGTCAAGACCATTGTAAAAGGATTTCTAAATTTGAAAGAAGATAGAGACATATTGCAGCAGGTGGTTTTCACCCACATTGGGTTTCCACCTTATATCTGGTGTTCTTTGATGTGACTGTCTGCTTTTCTTGTTCATGCTCATTATTTATGGTATTGGTATGAAAGAATAATTCAAAGTATAAATAAGGAAGATTTGGTAAAAGAATTAGATAATACTGATTCACCCCCCCCCCTCTCAGTATTATTTTCAACAAAGATAACAGTACATAAAGGAGACCCTAGGCTCTTAGGTTTGGCCGAACCCTGAGAGCTACGGCTCCTATAGAAAACTCAGAGTTGATATAAAATCAGACTGCTTATCATTATCAAAAAATAGTCATTAGTCAAAAGTTATGCCAAAATGGCTACAAGAGAACAAGCTGAAGGTGATAGCACTGTAGTGCAAAAAATATGCAATGGTTTCAAAAGTCCCTTACGAAGGCTGAGGCCTTATCATTTATACAGCACAAGGGCCCTAGCAGGCCTCCTAAATCTGGGGGACTTGGCTGTCCAACTGTTAGTAGACAGTCCCTTTTCCAAAATCTGCTTGGTTGCCTTCAAGATCCAATATTGGTGGCCTGTGAGCTCAGCGTTTGGGGGTGAAGATCCCAAGGAAGGGCTATTTAATGTCATAGAAAACCCCCTACGAATCCTCACCTCAAGCTTGGCTGTCATCTAGCCCATGATTGCTCGGGTTTGCTCCAACATGTGTAAAAAAACCTAAAATAAGGATGTGTTAGCCACCTAGGAAGAGTGACCACCCTTATTCGTAAAAATGACATAAACATACTAAAAAATATTGCATAAGCTATGAAAAATGGAGGATTTGAACAGGGACTGAACAAGGATAATTAGGCAAAATGAGCCCAATAAGTTACCCAATTTGGGGCTCATCATCACCCCCTGCTAAAAGGGTTGCTCATCCTCGAGCAACTAGTCCAGCTCCTCGTCCTTAATTCCTTTGATCGCCTCCCTCACATCCCAGGCTTCTGAAGTAGTATCCTCTTCACTGTCATGGAATCCGGCCTTCCTTTCCACCTCTTCCCACTGCTTATGCTCTTCTTCCTCTGTGCCTCCTTCTAACAATCCCAAAAGCAAAGGTGGACTTAACTTGAGGCCTATCCAGCTCGCCTGGAGGTTTTACATAGACTTTTTGTAGAGAGGCACTCGTGCCAAGGCCTCCCTCATTCTAGTTGGAGTGTGGTATTCCCTGATTTTGAGGCTATGGGACAATGTGTTCCACCTACGGGTGCAAGCATGAACACAATTGTCCCCCAATAATCG
Organism: Pinus taeda; assembly: GCA_000404065.3. NCBI lineage: Eukaryota > Viridiplantae > Streptophyta > Pinopsida > Pinales > Pinaceae > Pinus > Pinus taeda. The sequence goes on along the minus strand of APFE030436946.1, from coordinate 9,275 downwards.
CTCCATATCCTCAAAGTGTGCTATGGCCTAAGCCTGCCGATCCATGTACTCTAACAGAGCCTGAGAGTTGGTTGCTAGGCACTGGTGGGCGGATATCAATGCTGTGGGGTCCCTTGGCTCTGCTCTAATTAGTAGTGGTTCCTGTAGTTCTCGGTCCATGACATTTTTGACCTCTGCCACTCTCTTTTCTTCGTGGTTTAGCCATGAGGTCATTGCCATTAGCTGCATGTCCCCTACTGCTGTGTTGGGGTCCCACGAGGTTATGTTTGGAAGGGCCAAATTATGAAGGTAGAACTCTGATAGCTTGGCCTTGTCTTCTGATGAACTGATGTTACATAAATCCATGAACTGTTGAGGGTTTTGGATTTGGGAGATACCCCTCTGTGCCAACGTGTTGATTTGGAATTGCAGCCACTAATCCTTGAGGTATAGGCCATAGGATTTGGTCGGCTGCCTACATTGCAGAGCTTCCATTGCCCAATTGGCCATGCAGGCCAGTTGTGCCTCCTTTTCTTGCATTTGTTGTTTTAGAGATTGTATCTCTAGGCCTGCTTGCAATTCCCTTTCCTGAAGTTTCCGGTTTAGTTCCTCAAGATCAGCTTGCATTCCTCCTTTTCCCTAAGGCTCTTCTGTGGTGTCCTTAGCTACTATGTCCTCTTCTTTCCTATGTCCTTGTAGCTGTAGCTGCTGCCTAAGCAGCTCATTCTCTTCTCGTAACTTGGCCTGTTGGGAGCTTTCCACATGTCGTACTCTTGCCAACTCTCTTTGGGTCTCCTTGAGCTTTTCCTCTAGAGGGCCTATATCTGCCACCCCCTTGGATTTAGTGATCTTCATCCAAGTATGGGTCCGTACTCTTTCTTTCTCTAGTGCTAGGAAAAGTGGTACTGTGAATTTTTGAGGAATGATTTTGCCGGCCTCTAAGAAGTTATAATAAGAGCCCAGGCTGGGCTAGGGGCTTGGATCCATGATGATATCGGCCTTCTCTTCCTCTTGTGATGACTTGGCTACTCTTTCCTCCATCTGTTTCGTCTCTTTCAGCCTAGCCAAAGTTTCCTGTAGAGCAGCCTCAACATCCTCTAGAGAGGCCTCCAAGTTTAATTTCTCCATCCTTTCCTTCCATGTGGATGTCTTCGGGCTTCCCCGCTCATAAGTGATGGATGCCTTGGAGGGGAACCTCTCCTTTGGTGTGGTAGGGGTATCTACAATTGTGATTGGCTCTTTTGATGGAGGCTGGGGTCTGCCAGTCTTAATCCTCACACTCCTTCTTGCTTTAAAATACAGGGGAGTCTCCCTCTTTCGCTTTTCCTTATGCTTGCGAGATGTGCTTAGGGTGGCCAACACAGCTACTGCCTCCCTAGCTAGAATCTCGGCTGGTTTCTCCTTCTACTGCCCTTTCTTCAGGCTTCCTGTAGAAAGTCCTGTAGTGGCTGGTTTCTGGCTTCCTGTAGAAGCAGTTTCTAGACTTCCTGTAGAAATGGCCTTCTGGCTTCCTGTAGAACCAGATGGCACTTGTTTAGCCTGCTTGGCTGAGGGTGCTTTTTCCTTTAGCTTGGCTGAGGCTGCCTTAGGGGTGCCTTCACTGGCTTGGACTTTCTCAGTCCTTCCTACCCTGCTCTGCAGCCTTTTCTCCCTGGGTGTTTGTGTTATTTTACCACCCGCTGTTTTGGCCTCAACAGCTTGGCCTTTTTCTTGTGGCTCTTTCTGTTCTTTCTTTGGTGGTTTTCCTAGGGTTTCTTGACCTTTAGCTTCCTTTTCTGCCTCGGTGTGCTCCTTCTCCTCGCTGCTGGAGGAAGTGATCTCCTCGGCCAAAATTTGGATGTCATCATCCTTAGACATATTTGGAAAAATTTCCCAGGAGAGAGGGACAGTGTAAGTATGGAGTGCATCTTCCACAAGGAGCTTCATAAGTCCATGATGGACCAGCTGGTTTGGTGTCCCTTCCCTCACCGTTTTGGCACACTCAATCAAGGATTGCAGGAGGAAGTAGGGAATTCTCAATTTTTGTTCTGAGGGTAGATCCATTTGGTGCCTGAGTTCCGTTAGTAAATGGAAATGATAACCATATACGATGCTGAATCGCCCCTCACAGGTAATATACTTCATAATTTGGAGGCTGACTTCGCTCCAAAATGGTTGTAGGCTGGTTCTTCGGACCCCATTCTTGTCCTCTGAAAATTGTTCCTCTGGCAAGAAGAACTCCTTTTTAGCCTTTTGACCCAATTTCCTCTCCTCCTTATCCCAGGGTACCCCCATCAGTAGATCAGTGACTCTGCTAATGAGCTGTGGGGTGAGTCTGAGGGTCAATCCTCTGAAGTTGACAGTGGCTAGTGTCTTTGATTTCGCTTCAGGGACCTTAGGGATTCTTCTGTAATTTCATCATCGTGACCTTGAAGTTTGTCACAGAATGTCATCCAGTGTGCAGGGGAAAATAAGTCTACCACCTCAGGGGTTTCTCGTAGTTTCTTGGAGTTCGAGGGTTCCTTTCTGATAAACCCTCCCAGCATGGTGAAAAAGATTATGTTTTTGCTTGCGCTTTGAGCAGAAAGGGAATTCTAGGTGTGTTTCCTTCTCAGAGCGTTAAAAACGGTATCTACAGGCCTCTTCGTATCAATTCCTCTGTTTTGAAACTTGATTGCTCGCGTGCAGAAGGACGACTCAGGATTTCTCTAAATAGAGTGCAGAGCTATGTTTCCAACATACACACAATCATATAAAATTCATAGTTTTTCCACCGGTTAGCCTTGACAGTGTCTCAATTTTTCTACAGGAGGAATTTAACTCAGGGCTCGTGGACAAAATCTTGGACGCAAACCACGAAGACAATTTCATGCAATGATAAGTAAACTCCTTTTGGATTCATAGACAGACCTGCTTTTAAATTTTTCTCTACCCCAGCACGTCGAATTCACCACCTTTTAAACTATTTTGGATGGGAAAGGTATGTTAGGGCCTACCTCTCTGAGAATTGCCACCCTCAACGTGAACAGTCCAAGCTCCTTCGTAATGTCGGGTTTCCTATAGTGCACCTTCCTGTAGAAAGCTGTACCGGCTTCTGGAGGACGTTACGGTGGTTCTGGACGAGTCTGAGCTGTGGAAGGACGTTGGAACAGACCGAGAAGCTCGGGCTAACAACTTGCAGAGGAGGAGGATGCGTACTCGGCTGTAAAATGGTTGCAAGTGCGAATGACAGCAGTTTACCATGAGTTATTCGACCGGCCAATTTTGAATTGCTGCGGAATTCATGGCGCGGGGGTGAGCTGTCCCATCCGATCCGTTGGCCGACATCATAGCCATCATTCCTCGGCGTGTCTCTGACTGCCGAATCCTTCCCTCTGCATTCACCGCTGCCATTTCTGTCACACTGCCGATTCTCCCCGACTGGACACTTCCCACGTGTTAACTGCCCGTATTTTTGGCATAACCAAGCCCATTCGGATCCTACGAGGCCATCTGACTGGCTATGGGTGGCCAGTTGAATGGCCACCAAACTTGTTCAATCTGCCCATTCTCACAGTCATGCAAATTTTAGAGTATAGTTCATGCAATTCGACGAATAAGGTTAGGCACTTACCTGTGCGGCCGTGGATGTGTTTTGTAGGCTTAGGGACGAGGAATGTTGGACTTGCTTGCTGCTGCTTCATGCATGGGTGTTGGAGCTCCTCTTCCATTGGATGATGCTAGATACAAGACCTTGAGACCCGACTTTCTGGTGGTGAATGTTGCATGCACCGGCTTCGTTTGATGTGAGCTGCTGGTGTCTCCATGGTATGTGCTCCAGCTGGATCAGCTGCTACAGGATTCTTGTAGGACATCCTGTAGCCGTTTCTCCTCCTAGGGTGCATGCTGAAATAAACAAAGTTGCGTTCACAGATGAAGGGTCCTGAGGTTGCCTTGATAGGTAAAGTGTGCGACCCTCTGCATGCTTTATTTTCCACTTGAAAAAAACAAATTTTATCTGAGAAAACAGGATTCTGGTATGACTGTGCAGGTATATTCGACCAGATGGTGGCAATGGTGGTGGAAGGAGATGAAACAAGTGGAGGATGGAAGAAAAGAGTGGTTGCATGCCTCCTCAACAGACTTCAAGCTTCAAATCCCTTTCCATAATTGATTCTAGCCTGCCCAAAGGCTCTACAGGATGTTTCCTGTAGAAATGCAGAACTTCCTGTAGAAAGCCTTGTAGCTTCCTGTAGAAGGTTGAACCACGACCAGATTGTGTTCGAATCCTAAAAAAAAAATGAGTGTTCATGGAGGGAGTGTATGTGAGGATGCCTGGTAACTTGGTAGGGACCCCTGTCCTTGTGTTGGGAGGCCTCCTTTCTGCATTGTGTTCCTGCAACCTGCAACAATTTCTAGGAATTAAACTTGTTTTTTTTCTCTGTTTCTTCCTTCTTTTCTCTTTTTCTTTTTTTTCTTTTTCTTTTTCTCTTTTTTCTCTTTTTTTTCTTTTTAAGAGACAGCAGGGGCGCCTCAATGAGGTTTTCACCCCTACTATCTGCCTTGGGCGCCTCAGAGAGGTTTTCGCCCTAGGGTCTTTTTATTCAAATTCTTTTTTGCAGAGAGATAGCAGGGGCGCCTCAACGAGGTTTTCACCCCTACCATCTTCCTTGGGCGCCTCAGAGAGGTTTTCACCCAAGGATCTTTTTTATTGTAATTTTTTTTTTTTGATATGATGATGCTCAGGGTGTGGTCAAAACAGAGGCAGAACCCTTCTCTATTACCAACACTGATTTTTCCACAGTTTCGATGAACTCTTGCCTCGAAAGAGGTTTCCTGTAGATCTTTAGTCGATGCCCATTAACGAGCATGGGGATGGCTTCTTCATCAATGGTCCGGACAAGGACGGAACCATTTTCATTGCACTTCTCCACTGCATATGGTCCTAGCCATCTTGTCCTCAGCTTCACTTTGAAATCCATATGTCTGGAATCATATAGCAGCTCCTAATCTCCTGGTTGGAATTGTTTGTCATTAAGGTGCCGATCGTGCCATATCTTCCTCTGAATTTGAACCACTTCTGAGTGGAGGAGGGCCTGCATTCGGTATTCATCTAACCCATTTAGCTACAATAACCTTTCTCGTTGAGCATGGCTGAGATCTAGGTCCAGCTGAGCTGCCATCCTCAATGTGTTGTACTCGAACTCGATTGACAGCAAAGCTCTCTTCCCATAGACCAGCTCATAAGGTGTGAAACTGGTTGTGGTCTTCCAAGTGGTGTTGTAGGCCCAAGTGGCCTCAACTAGACGATCTGCCGAATCCTTTCTGCTGCTGCTCACCACCTTAGTCAGAATCCCTTCTAATGCTCTATTACTGACTTCCACCTGCCCATTTGCTTGAGGATGATATGGGGTGGAAGTCCTATGCTTGATCTTGTGATGAGCGAGCAAGTATTCAATTAAGTTGGAGGTGAACTGGCTTCCTTGATCGATGACTAACTCTCTTGGGTAGCCAAATTTGTAGAAGATGTTTTCTCTTAAAAACTCAGCCACCTTTTCTTCTTTTGCTACTTTTATTGCCTTGGTTTCCGCCCACTTTGTCAGATAGTTTGTGCACACAATGATGTAAGACCTCTGCCTTGAATGAGGGTTGATAGGACCCACAAAATCCATACCCCACTTCTCAAATGGATCAAGAGTCACTTGAGGTTGGAGAGGCATTTCGTCCCTTGGAGTCAGTTTCCCCATCCTTTGGCATCAGTCACATTGGCTGATATATCTTCTGACATCTTCATGAAGAGTGGGCCAATAGTAGCCTGCATGTAGAATCTTGAAGGCAGTCCTCTTGGCTGCAAAATGTACTCCACAAGGCCCATCATGACAAGTTAGGAGGATGTCAAAGACTTCCTCCTCCCTTACACAACGCCTTAAGATCTGATCAGGGCCAAGTTTGAACAAGTTGCTCCCAATCCAAGTGAATGAGGTACTTTTTCTCACGATTCTGCTCTTCTGCTTTGAGGATAAGTGCGGAGGGAACTGTTCGGAGACCAGGTAGTTGGATATGTTAGGAAACCATGGGGAGAGTACTGAGATAGCAAATAGATGCTCATCTGGCATCTGGTCATCCACTGTTTCTTCTTCACCTGCAGTCAAATTCACTCTAGACAAAAAGTCAGCAACAACATTTTCTTTACCTGGTTTGTCAACGATGGTCAAATCAAAATGCTGCAACAAAAGTAACCATCTAATAATACGAGCATTCACATCAGGCTTATTCATTAAATATCGGATTGCAGCATGGTTAGTATGTACAAATGTTTGATAGCCAGTGATATAGTGTCAGAACTTATTCAGGGCATGGACCACAGCCAGGAACTCTATCTCAGTTACTGTATAATTCATTTCTGCCTTGGATAAGTTTTTACTGACAAATTATATAGCATATGGGAGTTTTTCTTCAACTTGTCCTAAGGCCGCCCCTATGGCTTTGTTCGAGGCATCAGTGTGGATGTGGAAAGGTAGGGCCCAGTTTGGGCCTCTCAGAATTGGAGCAGACACCAACTTATCCTTCAACTCATTCAGATCCTTCTGGCAGCCATCTGACCATTTAAACTCAACATCTTTTGCTAAGAGGCCAAACAATGGCAAGGCTAGCTTATTAAAGTCTTTAATTAATCTGTGGTAATATCCTGCTAAGCCTAGGAAACTCCGGACATCTCTCACCTTTTGAGGAGGTGGGACCCTTTTGATGATAGCAACTTTATTGGGATCCACCTGTAACCCCTGGCGAGAAATGGTATGGCCTAACACGGTCCCTTCAGTCATCAGGAACTCACATTTCTTAGGACTGAGGGACAGGTTCATCTCGATGCACTTACTCAAAACTTTTCCCAGGTTGGATAAGGCTTCCTGGAAGCTAGACTCGTAAGGAGTAAAGTCATCCATATAGATTTCTACCGATCATGGACCAACTCGGAAAAGATGCTTAACACAGCCCTCTGGAACGTGGCAGGGGCATTACATAGCCCGAAGGGAAGGACACGGTAGGCAAAGGTACCCCATGGACAAGTGAAAGTGGTCTTATCTTGGTCCTCTGGGCTGATTTGAATCTGGTTGTACCCACTGAACCCATCTAGGAAAGAGAAAAATCTCTTCCCTGCCTGACCATCTAGCACTTGATCTATGAAAGGTAAAGGGAAGTGGTCTTTCTTGGTGGCTTTGTTCAACTCTCTATAGTCCACACAGATTCTCCATTTCCCATTTTTCTTGGGCATCAACACTAGAGGGGAAACCCATTCACTATCCGAGATGGGGTAGATGAATCCCGCATCCAACAATTTTTGCACCTCTTCTTTAACAATGTCTTTGAGGGCTGGATTCATCCTCCTCTGGGGTTTCCTAACTAGTTTACAGTCCTCCTTGATGTAGATATGATGAGTGCAGACTGAGGGATGGATTCCCTTCATTTGCTTGTAGCTCCAAGCAAAGGCCTCAAAATGGCTGGTCAAGAGACTACATAGCTCCTTTTCCTGAGAAGGAGAGAGAGAGGAGCTTATCTTCAAGGTCTTCTCAGGGCCAAACTCCACATTCTTAACTCTGGGGTTGGTCGGATTAGTGGCACTTAGGTCCACTAAGGCATTGGCCTGGGTGTCTTCCACCAATTCTTCCAAGGATAGCTCACTAGGGGGAGGATTGTTTATTAATTTTTCAATCAAATCATCCTCGGTTTGAGGACCTCCCTTGGTGGCCTCTACTGTGCATAATGGTGCAGAGTAGACCTCATCCTCTTCTCCTTCTTCCAACCAAAGGGGTAAGTCATGTTCTATCGAAGGTTGGGCAGCAGGGTATAGGACCACTTGCTTGGACATAGGCCCATTTTTGATAGTCATGCTTCTGGCTCGACAGCTGATGTAAGAATCTGCAGTGGCCAGCCAAGGCCTTCCCAAAATGAGGGGATAACCTGTGAGTTTTGCCTTAGGCTGGAGGACCAAAAAGTCCGCAGGGTATTCCCACGAGTCTACAGAGACCAAGACATCCTCCACAATCCCTTCGGGAGTCACGGTGGATCGATCTGCCAATTGTAGCACTATCGAAGTCTTTCTTAGGGAACTCTGAAGATTGAGCTTAAGCATGGTGTCCCTAGTCATCACATTGATGGCAGCCCCTAAATCAATCAAAGTGTGGGGTATGATGGTGCCATTGATGTAGACATCAACTACAGGGCTCCCAGGGTCCAAATATTTCTGACAGATTACTTGCCCCAACATGAGATCAGACAGTTGTCCTGTGACATTGATGGTCGAGGCATCTTTCTTTCGCCTGCCTGGGTGCCTGAAACACTTCTCTTTAATCAATTTGTTGTATATCAGTACATCTTTGATGGCCTGGAGAAGCAGAATTTTCACACACAACTGCTTGAGTTCTCCTAGAAGCTCATCCTCCTCTGGGTTGGGTTGTGTGGTCGCTGTGAGTCACTCAGGAAAGGGTGGAATTACTTGGGGTTCACTTTCCTATCTCTCTTCCTCCTCTTCTAAGGGAGGAGGTTGGCGTTCTGGAAGGACCTTCCCAGATCGTAGGTTGATCTCCTGGATCTCCACAGCATAGGTAGGGCATGTTGTCTCCCCAATATATACCTGTTGGGCCTGTCTGTTGTTGGGGTTCGGGTTCGGTTGAGCAGGCATCTGGCGTTGTCTTGGAGGAGCAGGAGGTAATGGTTGAGGTTGAGTTGGTGGTGGAGGCAAAATGGTGGGAGGAGTGTTGTATTGGAGCCTCCACCCCAGTTGAGGTGCATTCCACTGAGGTTGCGGCTGGGCATGAGAGTGAAACGAGTGAGAAGGAGGTTGAGTTTGGTATGGAGATGGATAAGACCACGGAGGAGGTGCGGAGCAGGAAGGATGAGCAGGGGGACACCAAGAAGGTATATGAGCAGGTTGCTTGGGGTGGTAATAAGCTTGGGATGACCCTTGCATTCCCTGCTGATAAGGTCTGGGTCCATGAGGCCTCCTTTGGTTGAGGAAGTAGAGAGGTTCAGCAGCCACCTCGGTCCCTAGGTACATGGCTTTAAATCCAGGCAAAGTAGGGCATTGGTTGGTGGGATGGTCTTCCTCACAAACGAAACATACCTCTACTGAGTGTAATGGGCACTCATTCTTGGGGTGATTCCTTGTACATCTAGGACAAAAAATGGCCAAATACCTCTCAGCTTCTTCTTTCTTTTGTTGAATTCGGAAGGTATCAAGTTGCATGGCAATGGTCTATCTAATTTTTCTCTTAAGGTCTTCCATCTGGTTAGCAAACTCATGCTTGGAGAAAGAGGTACTAGCTGAGAGATGATTCCCC
>APFE030436936.1:0-13081 GCA_000404065.3 Pinus taeda | reverse complement strand
ATACTCCTTGTAAAATGTGGTATGGATGAAATCCTTTGGTAATCCATCACAAGGTCTTTGGTTCCTATACATTCACTTATGTTTTTTATAGTATAGCCATTATTGCATATTTGGTATATTATTGTATGTTTTTACTTCTAACTTTGTAGTTGTGATGTATCAAACATTGGTTATGCTTCCCTCAAAGGATCTCAACATAATTTCTATTTTTCTCAATGGTTTCAAAATGAACTAAACTTAATACATGGAATTCCTTGCAATATTTTAAAACCTTTCTAGAATTTTCACTCTATGATTAAAACGTAACTCGATTCTCATCTTGATATAATTTTTCTTTGTACAAACATATATGTACAATACTAATGTTATTCCCTTTACAACAAAGTATCAGGTTGAAGGATAGCATCTATATTACTAAGGTTAGACTCTACTTATGTCAAAACCCTCTATAACATTCTTTGCTTGATTAATTTAGAGTTATTCCAATCCAAACAAAGGAATTCCTTTCTTGCATATGTTGTTTAATCTATGACCAACTTGCGTTATCTTGTGACATTGTTTCAGGGTAAAAATTCATGCACGCTTTCTCGCCTATGCTTTGGCCTTCAAATACTTATCCAATGCTTCCTCTTTACAGGGTTTCAATGTCGGTTGCAATTTTTGCTTGATGCTCGCTGCAAGGAAATTTGATTTTGTTTGAGTTTAAATAATACCGTTATCTAGCTAGGGATTTTCCCAACAGGCCCGACACTTGAAACAATGCATGGATATCAATTTCAATTAAATGGATTTACCCTCTCTTTTTTAGTGATAATATTTAATTATGAGAAAATATTTTTTGCCATCTTATAGCCCCAACAATGTAAATATTTTTTTTTATTCATAAGAAAAATGTATACAATCTATTTACTTGTTACTATGTGTAATGAAGTGACTCCATCAAAAGTTTAAAATACTATAATATTCGTTCTATTTATATCCTATGGGTACACATTACATATTCACGTCAACTCTATATATTTTGTTTCTGAATAATGATTGTATATAATTTACTATTACTATCATTTCATTGAAGAAGAGCATATGAAAATTAGGCAAGAGGCACATTGAACCCTTGGCATGGGAGTTTGAGAAGGTTGTCCTTTAGGCCCTAATATTTCTTTGCCCAAGGTTGCTTGTTCCATGGCCAATTGATATCATTCTAGTGCTTTGACCTATAGCAAGCTAAACTAGGTATACATTTATTTTTCTACAAGTTAAATTATGTATAAATTTATTTCTCTTACTTGCAATAGTTCTTCTTTGTAGTAGCTTACAACAAACTATATTTTTATAGGTGAATAAGGGTTATTGTGCATGTTTTGTATATTTATGCATTCAAACAAGCTTCTTTAATTAATTACATAATATCCTTTTTCATCTTTGCACACATTAAAATGTATTATTTTTTGTGCACGCTTATATATTTACCCATCCAAAAAAGCTTATTTAATTTATTATATAATCTCCTCTTGCATCTTTGCACGCATTCAAGTGTATTATTTTTTAGAATATATGAATCTAACCTTTTCTTGATGGAAATAGATCAAAGTCTATTGCATTCCTCCAACCGAGAACTATGTTTCCATGTACCTTCCCCAAAGCTCTAACTCCTGCTTCCTAGGAGAACAAATAGTAGTCATTTTCCAATTTACATTTCCTTGACCCTTAGCAACATATTGCTACTTTTGGGGTATGAGTACAATAATTATTTCCATATATACCTTTATATTTTATCCAACTCCTTTTATCTCCAACAATCATTTTAAGTGAGTTTCACACACGAAACTTTTTATTGAATCATGTGTTTTCTTGGTAGTCTACAAAACCAACAATTCAACTCTAGCAAAAAGGAGAATTTTTTGGAACTTTTTATATTTCCTCTTCTTGGGCGTAACTCATTCCGTGTGAATTAGAAGTCCAATATCACATTTAAGCCTTTAATAATTTTTCAAGAATCATAACACAAAAAGACAAATTTTCTTGTATATGAATAAAAATAAATGTTCACATTGTCATATGTCACATCACTTGACACACTTTGACTTGTTAGGGGCAATTGAATATTCAATTAAGAAGCTCATAAGATAAATTTACCAATTCTTATTACAATTTAGTTTTGTAATTAGAGGTAACATAAGCACCTTCAAAAGACATATTTACCATGTTTAAAAAAGAAAGTTTTATTTTTTTAAAATAATTGTCTTTGATTTGAAAATGAATTTATTAAATTAAACACAAATATAAATCAAAGGATAAAAATTCATCTCCATGTTTGTATTTTTGAAATATATTTTGATTAAAATATTTTCAAAAAAATTAAATTGAACATAAGTGAGTTAAAATATAAGATTGAACTTTTTCGTCGTTTTCGTATAATATTATGATATTATGTATCTGTAAAATCATGACACAAAAAAGAAAAAAATAACACAACAAATAAGCCCATATTAAAAAATAAAAAACACATTTTAACATTATATCATTATAAAGGATCAATTTCTAGCTAATTAATTTCTAAAGTACATAATTTCTTGCAAATTATGATAAATGTATTCAGTAGTTCTACTTGCAAGAAATTTATCATCATAATCATTTGTGATATTATAGTTATTTTTATTATTGAAATATATGTTAATCGATAAATGTTATGATCATTTTTTGAAATAAATGGGATGTTATTAAATTGAATATCAATTTGCACATAAAATAAGTCAATACCCAAATTCAACTCGTTTAAAGTGTAATTTTTATAAACGATGTTTATATATGTGTAAAGCCATTATATATGCACAAACACAAACATATAGAAAAAAAATTATATAATCACAAACATTTGAAATTCTACCATAAAACATAAAATTGTAATTAATTATAAGAATATATTAATTTAAAATAATTGTAATTTTAAAATACAAACATTGAATAGTGTTGGTTACAAAAAAAATACATTTTCATTCATGATATAATGGTAATTTACCAAAATAAGTGAACTTTTATTAAATTGAGCATAGATAAGCTATGCAACCATTCAATTCATGTGAAGTGTAATTCTTGCATTGGATACTATGCATTCTTAAAATCATCATATAATTTATTTGTATCAAGTTATTCTAATCAAAGTCTTTTTATGTTCAGGAATTTATAGGCATATAAACACAAAGAAACAAAGCAATACATTACATAAAATAAAAACACAAACTTCTAAATTTTTACCATCACAAAACAACGATTCGTTACTAATTAACAATATATATTGGTTAAAAATAGTTCTCAAAGATGCATTGAATAGTGTTACCTACAAAAAATCCATAACCATTCATGATGTTCTGGTCATTTGAAAAAATAAATTAAATTTTGTTAAACTAATTGCTAATTTGAACATGTATAGTTTAATACACATTCAATTAAATGGGACTATAATTCTTCCATATTATATTTTATGTGTGTAAATCATCATAGAGGTGATTTGTATCAAGTAATTTGGGCAATGGACTTCCATATGGGATATTCTAATGAAATACTTTTTTATGTTCCAAAATTATACACATAACAAGAGCATAAAGAAACAACCACATACATTTCATAAAATAAAAACACAAACATTTAAAATTTTATCATCGCAAAACATCAACCTGTAACTAACTATAAAAACATAGTAATTAAAAACACTTATAAAAATATTGTGCACTGGATAGTGGTGCTTATAAAAATTCAAATTCATTAATGATGTTGAAAAAAGAAGATTTTATCAAATTTAAAAACAATTTAAACACTAATAAGTTAATTCACATGTTCTACTCATTCTAAAAGTAATTATTGGATATGATATTAAATATGTGTAAAAATATTATACCCAAACAAACAATTACACGCAAACAAAAGCACAACAAAAATACATAGCATAAATTAAAACCACATACATTTAAAATTCTATCATCAGAAAACATCCATTTGTAAATTAATTTTTAAATTTTATGTTTATTTTTTTGGATATATTTTTAATTTTACATTGAATAATTGTGGTTAAAATAATATGCATGCTCATAGTCACCTGTGATGTTCTGATTATTTGTATTTTTTAAAAGTATATATTGATTAAAAAAATAGTGAAAACTTGTGATTTTCAAACATACAAAAGCTAGTGATGATTCTTACAAGGAAAATCCATAGTCATTATTACTTGTGGTATTGTCATGGTCATTTGTATCTAAAAAATTTATTGACTAAACATATTTGTGAAATTTTGATTTTATACTAAATAGATTTAACAAGGTATAAGCTTCACCCGTTTTGTACCATAAAAATTAATTAATTAATACACTAATTATGAACTTACAATCATTGAATCAAATAAAAAAATGATTAAAATGTAAGTTAAGAATATATTATTTAAAAAATCAAATTAAAGATTGAAAGGGGAAGTATGTCAAGAGGATGAGCTTGGTGTGATGGCTAGGGTTTCTCAGTGTTTTATCTTTCGTTATGTGGTTGGATTTCTTCAGACATCAAATCCACCTTCTATGTCATCGCTAGGGAACGATCTCACTGCTCGCGGGTCTGATAATGGAGTTTTTGAATGGATTTAATATTGGTTTCAATCTCTCGCGCGACGATGGAGACTAATAGGCTAGGCCATCGGTAGTGTCATTCACCATATTGTCGATGTAGAGTATCTTCTCACCCTGTACATACATAATGGAATATATGGAAATGAAGGAAGTCACATTCATGATATGGGAATGGACTTGTGTAGGAATAAAGTGAGTATGGAGCAAAAGTCTTATAACTTTATTCATGAGTTGGGAATGAACTTGTGTAGGATTAAGACAAGTATGGAGCAGAAATATTATAACTTAAGCAATGTGTTTTGGTAGAAATCACATAAGAGAGGTTTTGCCAACACATTTCAAACGAGCAAGTGTGGTTCATCATAAGTGCCAAAACAATGAACGAGACTTGTTAGTTCGAAACACACGGGCCAAAAATTTCTCTAATGTGATTTTTACTGAAAGATTTTTCTTAATTCAGTATGGATCACAAAAGCTTGAATATAGAAATCTTATAATTTTCTTCTCTTAGTCCCAATAGAAATATTGATTAGATTTGGAGGAAAAATTTTGTCTACAAAAGCGAATGTTCCACCTCAAACACATACGGGTATGTCCGTAGGTTTGTTGTTAAAGGTCCCAGATCTGGATATTCCCAATCCCCTAAGTACATTAGGTTGTTGAAATGGAGGAGTAGCGTTATATATGGAGAGTTTTCTTCACATTTTTCCATATCATAATTTTCCTCCATCAAAGTGGGTGAGTTCAAGGAATTGGCCATCACTTATGAAATTAATACTACCATAGAAATCGCTCTCACTTTTTTCATCTCCACACTTATTCATTGATTTGGATGAAGATCTGTATGACTGTAAAGTATGGGCACTTGATCTGGTAGCCTTCCAATTTTTTATCAAATCCCCACATGGAAAATCAATATTATTTTGGGTTCGGGACATAAAGAACGTCAAACATTTAAAGCACAATATCATGCACACTCTGGGTATCACGATGCTCCTACAAAGTCTGATGTTCAGAGGAAAATCCATGTAGGAAGATGTGATGTTACAAGATTATAACATCCTCCCATCATCCACCATCATATTAAACTTGAGGCTTCGAGGAGGATCACCTCGACCAAGAAATTCAAAGGGCACACATGGAGTGTCTGGATCTAGTATTCACAAAGGAACATAATGGAATCAAGGGTAAGAAAATGGAGTCTTTTAGTTCATAGATATCCTCAAATCCAAATTTTTTGCCTCAACAACACTAGATTAGAAACACAATATACCCAACCCCTTCATAGTGTAACAGCTGAATCAAATCCAAGTAATGACTGTAAATCTACCATAAACAAATGAGTTTTGCACAAAATATGAATCTCAAGTAGTATTATTCAGACTCAATAGTTTTTGGCCAAAACCAATGGATATTTTCCATTGGATAGTCACAAATTGGATAATAAATTGTGAGATGCACCTTTGCTCCAGGGGCTTTTTCATAGCAAAATTTACATCGTGAGAGGATTGTCAATCTATATTGCAAGAGGATCCATGGTTTTGGGGCTCTGCGGGACTTGTTTTCACCCCTTGGTTCCAAAATTTCAACACCAATATAATGGTAGTATCTTGAATGTTAGTTTGGGTTAGATTGCATAATGTACCCTTATATTTTTGGCTCCATAAAGTGATAGAAGCCATTGGGAACATATTAGGGTGATATATAAAGAAAGATACCCAAATATTTAATTAGTAAATCTACACAATCACCATAATTTATGTGGAGGTAGAATTAAACAAAGGATTGTCGGATCATATTTTGTTGAAACACAACAAGAAATGCTCAACATAGTTCCTGCATTTGTGGAACATAACATTTAGATGTCGAATAAGACGAAAAATTGGACATCCACAAAATTCATGTCCTGATGCCAAGAAAATGCCTCAAAGGAAGAAGAAAACAAGAAAGCAACTGAAGGGATGGGAATTGCCACAGAATTTTCTTGATGAAGAAGAGGATTATGAAGAAGATGATCCTCCTACCAATGAAGAAGACCAAAATACACAAGAAAATGTAGAAAAGGGGACCCCTAATCATTAAGTTTTAGTAACTCCACCAAACACATCGAGGCAGGAGATGGGATTCACTGTAGAAATGAAGACAAGTGACTCAAAATCTCATCATGTATCTGAAAGTTCAGATTCAGATAAGGAAAGTCCAAGAATGAATGAAGGGACCCAACTAGAACTTGTAATGGCCACTCCTTCCTAGGGAGAATGGACAAACGTTAAAAAGAAGAAATGGAGAAAAGGGTAACATGCTTACCACCATTTTGGAGTCGTATTTTTGGTCTCTATGATCACCATTTTTGATTGGTACGATTTAATGCATTATCAACATCTACAACGTCTAATTTTGTTGTCATTATAAAATTATCATTTTTCCTAAGGAAAAAAGAATATATTAATTATAAATAATTATAAAAGAATCTGATTTTCAAATACACATTGAATAGTATAGTGGTTGTTACAAAAAAGATCCTTGTCATTCATGATGTCATGTTCAATTACCAAAATAAGTGAAATCTTATTAAATCTACCATGGATAAGTTTATGCAAGCATTCAATTCATTTGAAGTGTATCTCTTGCTTTGGATACTATGCATGCTTAAAACCATCATAGAAGTTATTTCTATCATGTTTGTAGATAATTTGTTTAGTGACCTTCCATATTGTATATTAAATAGATGTTAAAATGAATTCATGTTTCCAACAATAACCAACATGAACTTTGACTTGGGTCTAAATAAATGTTTACTCTACTCCACACTCTCCCAACTGATAGAGTCAGGACCACAACAGATGAATTTTCCTGAATGCCTCAATCTAATTACTACAGCCCTAGTATTTTGGCAACATCAGTAGTTTCTCAACGCCTCCCCTCGTCACTCATCGCCTTCAAGTCATTAGAAAATTCAAAAGTTGTACAACACGCCTAATAAGACTATGACATGGTGATTTTAAAAAATTCAATAGAAATGGTGGCTAGGGTGCACATGGGCTACAGGAAATGAGAACGAAGGAATTCGAATTTTCCACTTTCAACTTCCCCTAGATAGTCTACTTGTGATTGGCCATTATTGGAGGATGGGTTGTGAGGAATTGCCAGTGAGTTTTCCATTAATTATTATTGTTTTCTTTTTGTTTCATTAAATTCATATTAATAAACTGTTTTAGGGATTCTGTTATAATGATTTGTTGGGTGTATTTGGTGATATTATATTGATAGCTTCGTGTCATTTTTTTGTTTGTAGATTTTATATTTGAGTTTGAATTTTATTAAAAGGGTTTAAGAAAATTTAATAGTTTATTTAAAGTTTATTTAGGTTTATTTTTAAATTTCTAGAATCTCTTTTGTTTACACTTTCAATTTAAGTCTCCATAGATATTAGGTGAAAGCCATTTTAATTCTTTTCATTGCATATAATAATGTGATAGAATTTATTTTATTCTTTTCACCATTTTATTGTAAATTATTTCTCCAAATTTTAACAATGTAATTATTTTTCTCTTCATTTATTATTAATACCTATTTTCTAATGTATTTGCATGGAGATGGAGAGTGAATATGATTTAGAATTACAATTTGTAATTTTTTGTTTATTTATATGTAAATTATCTATTATTATTTGTAAACAATAAATAAAACTATATTATAAGATTTTCTATTTATTTCACAGAGGGGAGTTTCCCTCTCTCTAATACCTCAAGATAGCTATGGATATGGTTTTATGTGAGGTATGCCTAGTGCAATTATGGTTATTTTGTTCTTATGTTTTTCTCTCTCTTCTTAAAGAAATTTAAAGAAAACAATTGGGAATGTAGTAAAAATTATAAAATGGTGATAATTTTTTTAAATAAATTGATATTGGTAATGAATGAACAATGAAACTTTAAACAAAATAAATAAATAATTAAATTGAACTTCCTTCTTCCACAATGAACTTTGGTTTTACAACTTCTCTTCCTCATTGATCAAACCTTAAGCTTCGTGAATCTATGATTCATTTGGTAGTTAGATTATTCCTTCAATGGTGATGCATTTAGGGCCAACTTGGTCCAATCTCACACTTCCCTCCAATAGTCCACATGTGTCCAATACAAAACTTTACAACCTAGACCTCTGATTCAATTAGCAAATCAACATCAACAAGAGGATACACATACCTTTCTTTCCAACACACTCCTAGTCCTCTTGTCCTCAAGATCTAAGCTTCTCAAGATATGGTTAGGCCACACCATCAACCCTAAATAACTACTCCAAACTATATTTCCATTCTCCAAAGAAATTCTCTTGTTTTGATTTCCTTTCTAGACTTCCAAAGAATTATTTTGGGTGTAAGGAAACTCCTCAAAATACCCTACAATTATTTGTATCACAACAACAAGTGATCTGAACTATCTAGAAAGGAAGAAACTATTGTTTATCTACCTTTCTCCTTGGAGTAACTGTTGCTAAGCTAGAGATGTTTTACACACCCTCTCGACCATCAAAATTATGCCTCCAACATGATGTTGTAGAAGCAATTCCCTATAGCCTATATAGAGATCTGAACACTGCACAAAAGTAGCAAAGAAAATTACTCAAAGTTAGCTTAGAGCTGCAACCTTGTTCATGACGGCTATCCACACCGAAACATAAGAGAAGCTCCTGCACATATTGTGCCAAAGTCATCCTGCTTGTTAGCTAGTTAGCTACCTCAAGTTCACTATCTATCTCAAAGGTATACCTAATTTTATTTGCACTTTCGATGTGCTCTAAATATGAAACAATTAACTTCTATTTATATGCACACACATGGCTCCATGAGTTTTTCCTTGCGGCATATTTTAGCCCAAGTTGACCTAACCAACTAGACAAATTAACCACCAACCACATATAAAAATTAATATCTCTTATTAGATACCTCTATTTTGAGTGAATTTAGCTAATCTTTTCTCCTCTAGATGTCCTCTAACACCTACAAGTGTCAAATCACTCAAAGTCTAGTTGTTTTTTCCTAATTAATTTAGGTACAAAACCCAAAGCTTGGGTTCCAATGCCATATCAATTTTGTTTCTCTTCTTCATCAAAACATCCATCACTAGGGCTTCAAGTTCTTCCCACGCTACTAAATCTCCACAAAATATTTAGATATAGATCCACAAGAGTTTTCATATTAGACTACAATTGACCATATGCTTATAGAACTAAGTTAATAGGCTAGCACACTATTCCCAATTCCACCACAAGTTTGAGAAGGGCTGGGGGATATAATTTTATGCTTTTTAGACACTAAAAAATAAGAAGAAAGGAAAGAAAAATTATACCCAAGGCCATTAAAATTTTACAACTAAGTACCTATCATAGAATCTTCTAAGCAGATTGCAAGTTAAGACTCACAGTGTTCGAACTTGATTCACACATCAACATATAATACCAATTGACAAGAAATTTTGATGGGTATTTAATTACAAGGCCCACAATACCTACATAATTTAGACTCAATTTCCTAAGTAGTGTTGGAGCATACCCAAGAAAAGTGTATAAGTAGCAAAAAAGCATAGAATTGCAACAATTTTTAGCATCGCCTATTGGAAGAGATACCTTGTAGTAACTTGGACATGTCAAAGATGTATTCATTGAAATAAAAACATAGAAAATGATGGTAGATCAGAAAATACAAAAACATCAACAATTCACTTCAACCAAAGTTAGCATATAAAATGGAAGTTCGAGATAGACAGAATTGGGGACAGTTGAGTGATTACAATGAGAAAACAAAAACTCTAGACATGAAATTTACTTCTAAATCACCCTGTGTGACAACCACAAAAATTGTTGAATAAAAGGATTACCAAGATAAAATGTCATTCATTCAGGCTGATACTCAGGAAGTCCCATATAATAATACTATGTGAGAACATATATTAAAGGAAATTCTAGAGAAAACTAATTTACAAATAGATGTTACCTCAACCTTACCTACAACTAACGAAAAAGTTCCTATAGTAGAGTCAAATACACCCAACACTTGAGCTCCATAAATAAAGAAAGGCTAACAGAAACATCTATTAAGAAACCTGACCAAAGGCATGCTTGAGAAAAATAAATATTTGAAGCACTAGAAAATTCTATCAGAGAAACAAAAGAAAAATAAAAGAAGGATATTGGATAGTAGCAAGATTTAGTAGAGACAACAACAAAAAATGGTATATCTAGTTAGAATGTTAGAACTGGGATATAAAGTGCAACTATTAGAACATAAATACTAGTTGATGAAGAATTGTTAAGGAACATATCACTAGCCAACAAGGTAGAATATTTGAAATGTTTAAAAGCATTTGTACCCATGAAACTATAGTTGTATGGAAATGGTCTATATTTTATCAACATCATCAAGTGCTTGCACCAACTACTTATCAAACAACATTCCCTATGACTTCAACACCAGCACATCCAATACCACAATCATCTCGATCATCGTCCTCACAATATAAATTCAATTTCTTTGAGCTAAGCTTTTAGGATGCTGTCTCTCTTCTAAACAACAACATCGCACTCAGGAAATTGAAGTTAAAGGTTTCAATCGACTGGCTAAGGAAGGGAAAAGAATAATAATTCACATTTTAAATCTTGTAGATCTAATTCAAGAAGTTCTCGTCACCCCAGAACTAGATCTCCTAATTAGCCAATAATTAGCCAACACCCTTCTTGACGAACTTTTATTTCTTTATAAAGATTTACATTTTTTAGTTTATGGTATATCAAATTTTGTAAGGCTCCAAATCTTCCCTTCTTTGTCACAAAGAAGATACTAAGGGTAGGGGAGATGTTGGAGGGGCTAGTCGGCTTAGTTGACGATCCCAAGCAATTCTAGAAATGATATTATAAAGTTGATCAACTCTCTAGTTGAGTCAAGGTTCTAGAAATGTATGCATCATTGTATCTTTTGTGACTAGCTTCTCAAGAGAATATAATATAAAGTAACACTTTTTTAGTTCTTTGCTACATCATTTCTCTTCTTCTATTACTATGTTCCTTATCTTCATGTGATTTCTTCTTTTCCTTTCTACTAGTAACTAATGGTCATTATCTACTACACTGCAAGTATATATCAATTTTTTTGGAATATTTTTCTAAACTATAAAATATTTTTAAATATTGGCGCATCTTTCACTGAATTGTAAAATGCTGCAAAATATTAGCGAGTCATTCACTTGATTATAAAATCTTGTAATTTATTGGTGAATCCCTCATTTAATCTTTACAAAAAGCTATTTTTCCTTCTTATGCATTGATTCTTTCATAGAAAAATAATTATCCAAATATTAAAATATATTTTTGATGGTTATTGATCAATTAATAAAAATATTTTAGGAAAAACATTAAAATATATGAAATCTAATAAAATAGATATACACTCAATGGGAAAGGTAATACTTTTCATTAAGAAGGAGATACTTGTTCAATAATACACATTCTTTAGGATAGGTAACGCCTACATCACCTCCTATTGCAACTATTCTACTAAAACATTTCATATTTTTATTATATATGTACAAATTCCTCAGTTCTCCTTGTGATCAAAAGAAGCCATGAAGGTGAAACAAACTTCGACATGCATAAGAAACTTTAACAAAATAAAAGAAGCATTCATTGTTTCTTTCACTAAACTGCAATATAATTACATTTATGCATCATAAATTATCTTTCATCATTCCAAAGAAAATGTCTCATGAAATGTACACACCCTTAACATTGAGGATTTTCATGAGTACTATGTCAAAAAGCCTTGCAACATGCAAACATTAAATGACCCGCAACTTTATTCCTTGTTAGTTATTCCAAATATAATAGTTTTATTCAAAAATGTCTCATGTTATTATTCTCTTTTACTTACTTAATTCTTTCACATATATTTCCACAACAGCGCCATGTATTTTCTTTCTTCTGGAACGGTCCTATTTAGTAACTTTTATGAATTTTTTAATCTTGGTTAATGCAATATGTATAATGGGTTTAGTGTTTTGATTGTTATCATAATTTGATGTCTATAGAAATTTTCCATCCATTTAATTATATGGTCACAATAGTTATAATAAAACCAATAAATAATTTTATAGTGAGAATATCCTATATATAGTATATTTTAAATTAATTTTCAAACAATTTTTTTAATTAAATTGAGAAGGAATAGAGATCATAGCTACATTTTAAATCAATCTCAACCTTCTTAATGACTAATATTAAAAACATTAATTATTGATTAATGAATCTCTAGCATCAACCTATTGATCTTTGATAATTAAATTAAAATTATAGAAATCCTATTATAAGCTATACACACTATCAATATAACAAAATTAAGGAATCATAAATATGTTTTCACAAATTTATTTATATGTATTTGAGATTTGCAAATTATGTATTCAATCTTTTTTTATTCA
>APFE030436933.1:15946-45007 GCA_000404065.3 Pinus taeda | reverse complement strand
TGGGTCCAGTGCCTTATGGTATGCGTTGAGTTGATTGCAATAGGTAGAAAAAGGGTGATTTATGCATGTTTGTGAAGCATTTCCATTGTAAAGAGTTATAATGGGAATAAGGAAGCGATGAAAGGTTTCATGGGTTGAATTCAAATACAACCATGGTAAAGAGTGGGGGTTGGTTATGTGCATGAGCGTAGAGCACCATGAAGGTTTATGGGGATTGAAAAGTCCCGATGAAGGAAATCGATGAAGGGTTAGAGAGGATTATGGATGAATCATACGACAGAGAGCTAAAATCCCTGGGATAATTCAGAGAGATGAAAGATCAATTTTTTTTAGGGGACCCATTCAAAATTGCTATCAAGGTAGGTTTCAATAGGGTGGTGGTTGTCGCCACAACACTACCTAGGTCTATCAGTATGGAAGAGACCTAGGGAGATATATTTTGGGTGAGGAAAGTACATCATCAAGTTATTACAAAAATTTGGGATGATAGACTCCAAGTCGATGGTTAATCCTATGATCACCAACCTCAAGATGTTGAGGAGCTCCAACTCTAGTCTCGCAGATCCCACCTTATATCATTAATTGGTGGGTTCCTTGATGTGTCTGGTAAATACTAGGCCATATATATGTTTTGCAATGAACATTCTTAGTCAGTTTCAATTTGAGCCTCGTCATGATCACTGGATAACTGCCAAACATATATTGAGGTATCTTCATGGCATTATACATCACTGCCTAAAGTATGATATTAAGGAAGTTAAGCTAATTGGCTTCACAAACTCTGGTTGGGGTGGCAGTGAGATTGATGGAAGGAGCACTACCGGAGGATGCTTTAGTCTGGGAGCTACTATAATCTCATGGATGAGTAGGACGAAAGATCATGTTGCATTGAGTAGTGCCGAGGCAGAATATGTGGCTTCATGTGAAGTACGAAAAGAGGTTGTTTGGTTAAGGAATCTACTGACAGATTTGTTCGAGAAGTATCTGGGTCCTACTGTGATTATTTGTGACAATCAAATTTGTATCAAGATGTTTGGGGGTCTCATGTTTCATTCGAGGATGAAACACATCAATAATAAGTTCCACTTTATTAGGAAATTGGTGCAGGATGGATCATGAAGTTAGAGTATGTTCTGAGAGATGAACAAGTAGTCGACATACTAACAAAGGCTCTTCCTAATAAGAAGTTTGAATATCTAAGGAACCTGTTGGGTTTGGTAGATATAGGTGATTGTATTGATGATAAAGAAATGGAAGAGATTTGTTGAGGCTTTGCGAGTGAAGCATTGTCTCGGGATACATCAGGGCGACACTCTTTGTTGATGTCTGGAATCCCGGAATTGAAAAGGTGGTGTTTGTTAGGTGTGGAGCCTGATTATCTTCTGTATTCAAAGGTTTCAACCAGATGTATACCCCAGAAAGACTGTACATCCCTCCATGCGGGGGGGACTTGTCCCCCTCGAGGGGGTCTGGGGGCCAGTGGTCCCCCGACGGGGATTCGGGGGCAGCGCCCTCAAAGCTAAAAATAGATGTAAAATTGCCTTGTAAAAAGTCTAGTAATTTCTAGTCAATCTGGTTCGTTCATTAGGCGGATGATCTGACGGTAGAAGTTATGTTTAGTTTAGGGTTTTTTGCCCTAGAAGGCAACCCCTCACTATATATGAGGGAATTGTATTGCATCTATGTAGATCTATATTCTGAGTGAGAAGAGAGAGGAGATGAAGAGCAAAGAGGGGTTACAGTGATCTGTTGTAGGTTGTATCTCGCAATTTGCTAGATAATATAAAAGAGGACTGGTTGTTTCCTCTGTGGATTAGCACAAACTGGGTGAACCACGTATATCTGTGTCTCTCTTGTTTTATGTGTTTTCTGTGTTTATATTTCTGCAATATTTTATGTGTTCCATTGCTCTGTAATATATAATTTTATAATAGTGTTGTTTATTGAGCTTTGTTTTTGGATACATACCTTTATGTTTCGGTCGGTGGTTAGCTAGTAAGCCTGATGGTACCTAGAGGGGTTGAAAGCTTGAGTCCACCTTAATCCCACTTGGATAGATTGCCCAGGTCAGGAATCTAGTCCATGGCATTGCGGTGCCTAAATTGTTAAGTGATTGGTTCGATAGATTGCCTTGGTCAAGAATCTAGTCCATGGCATTGTGGTGCTTAAAAGTCCTTCATATTTTCATATAGTTTGAGATCTTCCATTATGTACATTATGAATACCTCCCTAGTTAAGAGGGAGTGTTAGAATATGTAACTATGTTCAGTCTTCAATAATGTACTTGAGTCATTATGTAATGTACTTGTCAAAATAATAAAGAAAATAATTTTTATTATTGTAACAATGAATTATTACATATGGTTTTCATACTTGAGTCATCATTATATTAGTCAAAGTCCCCATTATGGACTCCTAGGATTAATATTGAGATTATAGAGTCATTGTATATTCGAAGAGACCTTTCCTGGGCTTTAGAATCATGTAAAAAGGTTTTGTATCAAGTCAAATATGAATTGTGTCCTCCACATCATGTCGGCATGAGGAAGATCAAGTCGACCTAAGGGCCCCCATTCGACCCACTAGAAGCCTATATATTGAAGGAGGTCAAAGTCATTTGGATCACTCACTCTCAAGGAAGTTCGATATCTTAAGAAGAGCTGGAGAAGTGTGAAATCTGTTTCTAAGAGGACGAAAAAGGTGCAAGTTTGGGGGAGTCTCTAGAGAAGAAGAAAATTGAGCTTTTGGTGCATCTCTCTCTCTCTTTGTTTTGTGGTTTGGGTTGGGAGATCGAAGTCTCCTAATATTTCCCTGTTGTCGGAAGCTGCATGTTGTTATAAATTGCTACCTAGTCAATGTCACTAGAAGGGGTTGAAGATATTGGAGGCTGAAATGGTGTGGAGGGAAAGTCTAGTCTTGGTCTAGGGTAAGAGTCTCAAAGAATACTATTGAAAGGATAAATTATCTTGACTAGGTTTTCCCCTTGAAGGGGGTTTTTCTTTGGCATGTGCCTATATCTTGTGTCTCTTGTTTTGTGATCTTCATATATGTATAATTGCTTGATGAAAGATAAGATAATAAAGAAGTAAAAGAAGGCACCACACTCACAAGTAATTATCAAGAAAGCATAATCAAACTCTAATATAATATCTTTGATTTTCCAATGGGGGAAACCCAAAAATCATTCCTTAAGAGAGAGAGAGAGAGAGAGAGAGAGAGAGAGTTCATCAATACATCAAAAAAAACATAGCCAAACCAATACCCAAAAACAAGTTGAAATCCCAAGCTAAGTGTCAAGCCCTCATTTAGATTTTGGCCTCTTCCTTTTGCTCCCAACTTTGCTGGATCAAAGCTAACAAAGACATATTTCAATGTACAAAATGAGGAAGGCTCCCCTTCATATAGACTTCAAAGGGGGGTTGAATGGGTGCTTTTTGGGAGCCTAGCTGACCTAAAATAATAGGCGGCCGACTTGAATTATTTAGCAAAATTTTAAATTCAAAAATTTAATTTTTCACATGATGAAAATATCAACCATGGCTACCATATTTCCAACTTCCAACTTGTAAGTCCCACTAGGAAGCCATGGGGTGACAAACTCAAGCTATTATAAAAAGCATTGAAATGTAATGCATTGCATAGGGTTTTGAGGGAAAACACTATTGAGAAATCTAGGGCATCAAGGTTAAGTGATTTCTCTTATATTAATATCTTCTTGTGAATGCTTTTTTACTTCTTAGATTATGATCTTCTTTTACTTATATATTATGGTGTTATTCTTCATCAAACAACTACCAATGCATAAACCATAAAGAGACAAGAGACACAAAGTATAGGTTATCAATCAAGGCCAAAACCTCTCCCACTTGAGAGGAAAACCTGAACAAATTATTCTTCTAATAGAGACTTCAATTGATGAATATCAAGACCAAGACCCTTGACCTATTTGCCACTCCAAGACCAAGACATAAGCTTCTTAGCTTGACCCTTTCCTTCCTTGAGTTAACGATGGTCAAACTGCTAATTCTTCTTCCCTTCTCGGTTTCTCCTTAGACTTCGGCTTTCTGCAATTCTCAGCGTCCTTCAGAAACCTTGGCATGTGTGAATCATCAAGATTGTGACCTTGATTTCCTTCGCTTTAGGTGGACGCTACTTTCTTGTCAACTTGGCTTGACATACACCCTTGTTTCCTCCTTGACTTAACCTTCCAATAAGATTACAAAACTTCAGCCTTTTTTGCAATAGAGACAGTCCCTTTACTTCACACGTGTGAGATCAAAGTGACCGAAAAATAGATCCAAATGATGCCAAAGAATTTTCTCTCCTTCTCTCCCTTCTTTGTTGATGATTAGGCTCTCTTCTAAATGATCTTCGCACACCTTGATTTCAGACCTGATTGACCGAAATACTTTGCTCCAAATGAAATTTGAACTACCCTAATTATAGTTGTTTCCGCATCAATTTAGGCCAACTTGTTGGAGGATGATCCGGCATGTCATTTTGTGAAGACTTTTTATTCTATCTTGTAGTTGACATGTAGCAGGTCTCTTTGCTTGGTCTTGGAGGGCCTTCTTATACATCTAATGACTCATAAAAAAATGTAACATGCCCAAGAAGGGTCATTCATACATGACATTGACTTTTATGACTAGATGACAAAACCTAAGGATTCACAATGGGAACTTTAACTAAAATAAAATTCCTTGATCATGAAACTCATGATTAAAGTACTGCAAAAATAATTTCATTTTCTTTTTTTCATCAATTACATAAAATCACAATTACACGTCATTATGAAGACCGAACCTGGTTACACATTTCAACTCTCCCTCTTAACTAGGGAGGTATTCATAATGGTATTTGGCCATTCTCAATTTGAAGAATTCTCATAAGAAGAGTCAAATTGGTAAACCATATGTTTAGCATCATAGCAATTGGCATTGTCACATAGCAAGGCCTTGACTAACAACTCTATCTCTCCATGAGATTTGAGCACAATGTTGGTGAGACCAATGATGTCACGGATATCCTCATCATTGTCTCTCTCGGAACATACCCCACTGTTGAAGAAAGTGTAACTAGGTTCGATCTTCATAAATGTACTTTTGATATTTGTATTTATTCAATAAAAGAAATTTTATTTTTGTTATATTTATCAATGAGTTTCTTGCTCATTGAAATAGGTCCATCACATGTTAAAGTGCTATAGGTAATTCAACAAGTCAAAAGTTTGAAGACCCTTAAGGACATGTTACACCATGCACATATTTGTATAAGAGTCAAATAATATCCCTCCAAGCAAAGACAAGTCCTCTCCATGCAACGACATCATCAAAGGAGCAAAAATGATGAAGGAAACTCAAGTCAGCATATAGTCATCATGTCGTCCTCAAGTCGGCCTAAAGGAGGGACAATCCTCTATATATAGAGGTTGTCCACTCCCTCAAATGACAAGCAATCCACCTATGAAATCAGCGAGCAAGGAAGACTAAGAAAAGGGTAAAAAAGGATGAGTATAAGGAGCCTCTAGTGCAACGACAAAGGAGAAGGCATCACCGAAGGTTGGATGACTGTTTCTATGGTAAAACACAATCACACGTGCGAGAAAAGGAGGCACCTCTGCGATCATAACAGCAACAACGTAACAGCCTCATACTTCTCATTGTTTGGGCTTAAAACTTAGGCCTATAAGGCCTGCCACTAGAGTGAATAAGAGACTCTCTCAATTGAAGAAGAAAGGAACCAAATACTCAAGGAAACCTCCCACACATGCGAGAATTTAGGATTGTGGGACAGTGATATCAAGTCTGCAACTACACCTTGAAGAAGGAACTTGGTTGGTCAAGAGGAAGGAAGGGATCATCACAAGTAAAGGGTCTCAATAAATATCAAGGATAAGTGTCTCTTTTAGAGCAAGTACAACAAGGACTATCAACAATTGTAAGAAGAACGAAGTGCAGGAAGGAGGAAGGAATTGACTTGTGCTTGGAGGATATTCTTGTCAAGGATCTAGGGTTTGGCATTGATCAATAAGAAGCTTCAATAAGAGAAATTTACAAAAGGGTTTTCCTCTCTAAGAGAGAGAGGTTTTCCCCTGGAAGAAAACCAACATCTTTTGTTCTTGTTCTTATGTTTATGGGAGCAATTTGATGAAGTAAACACACATGCATTAATAAGAAGATAAGAAGATTAAGCCAACAAGATAAATTGTAAAAATGCTTCACAAATTATTATCAAGTCTATAAGAATCCTACTACACATAATTGCCCTTGATTCTTCAACACCCACCTGGGTTCTCAGGGTGTGTTCCACCAGTACTATTCTTATATTGGATTCCCAGTCCTCAAAGAATATTGTTCCTCTACGATTACTCTTATCTTGGATGCCCTAACTCATCCTCGAAGAGTATCAGAGACCAAATGTTTACCTAATCCTCCATTTTTTCTTCCCAAGTGAAGGCAAGAATGATGTGTTTATCTCTCCCTCTTAATTAGGGAGGATATATCTATTCCAATAAAGGAATGCATTCATTCCTACGGAATGAATGTACCTAACCTCCCTCTTGGCTTAAATTTTGTTTCCAAGTTTCTTCCAAGTAAGAAACTTGTTTCCAGGCTCCCTCTTAATTAGGGACCTACAACAGCTCCTCAAGTGGAGATGATGGGACAACCAACTACTTAAAGAACTCCTCACAATGTCATGAATTTCTTTCTATTATTCAGGAGTCTTCATGTTTTGGGACTTCTTTGCAGGGCATAGACCATCCATCACTTTCATTCATGAGTTAGTCATGTCATCATCGGAAAGTGATCTATCAGTCCATATCTAGCCTTCCTTCATGCCATGTTTCCTTAAGGATCTTTCATCCTACTACATGGGAATCGATGGTGGAAGACATCCATAGATCTTCCATCAGTAGTCCTGCATAAGCCCATCCAGATATTTGTTCAAAAATAAGAAATGAACACCTAATCAAAATTACCTTTGTGATGGTATTTCATCATGACATCTTCAAATTTGTATAAATATATTGCATACATATCGACACATCTCCCAAATATATATATTGTCAAGGGTCTCTTTTTTATTCAAACTCCATCAAAGTCTTCATATCTGTCATGGAGATATCCTAGTCAAATCTTCTTGGTCTTTGGATGCTGATTGCCTTTTTCCATGGTTGCATATTCCACAATCTCTTCCTTCCTTTCATCACACATTTCATTCCCAGGAATTTCCAATCAAAATTCCTCTAGTTGTTGTCAACCACCTCATATTACATATGAGGACATATTATGTTGATTTCATCTAGACAATGTGTGACTCATGCCTTCTTGCATCCCTTCAGAGGAGGAGATCATTTTTCCTTTGATCATGCTCTCAAGATAGAGCATTGATCCATGTTACTTGCAACCATATGACATGACTCTTCAATATTTAATATAAGCATACATACCTCATTTTCCTTTGGGTCATCCATACTTCATACAACTTCCTTGATTGAAAGAGCTTTAATCCCTTTATCTGCTTTACCTTTTATGTCATCATACCATCATCCCATGAATTCCACAAGTTTGGAATTCATGATGAAACACTTGCTTCCTCTATTGATCAGTGAATCTTTCGATGAAGATTCCATCAAAGAATATTGAGGATCTAGAGTATCCCCATCCATAAGATGTTTCCTTTTGGCAGATGTATGATGAGACTTGTACTAGATGACCTTTTTCTTCCTCTTCCATAAGTGCCACCTATGTTACAAATCTGGTTTCCAAGAGCTATATCCTTCCATAGTTAACTACCATGCTTCAACCATATTTCATGCTTTTCTATGTTGATGTCATGAGCTCTTGCTATCAATGCTTCTATGATGCCATGATGCATCCCATCATATTACTTAGTGAATCATGATAGCCATATATTACAACAAAAGACTTAGGAATAGGAGTTTTGAAAAGAACTTAGGTGAGGAAGACTATCTCAGTTATAATAAAGATCTCTTACTTCCTCTTTCTTGGACTACTTCTTTTCAACTTGCTCCACTTCTTCAGGGACATGGGCTTGTTCTCTTCCTCTTTGATATTGTCCTTCTTGATCTTAGGACCATCTCTTTTGTACTATCCATATGCTTGACATCCATAGCATTAAATATTAGCCATGTTTTCTTGAGAACTATGCTTCTCGGACTTTTCTTTTCTTTTAGTAAATGTTTGCCTCTTTCACTTGGTCCTTCATCACTTTTTGCCTTCAACCTATCTTCTTCTATCTTGCATAGAAACCACAAGTTGTTGAATGGGAAAAAATTCTTCTCCTTACAGGTATTTGATACAAGGTTACCTTGTTCATCAGTTAATTCATTTAGAACTATGGAGACCATTTCTTTATCAGATATCATCTCTCCTAGATCTTACAGTTGAGTTCTTATTTGAGATGCTTTTGAGAGATATGTAGATATCCCTTCATCCTTTGATACCTTCAATTTGAATAAATCAGATCTAAGTAATATGACCTTTCTTGTCGCACCTTCAAAGAATAGTTCTACCAACTTATCCTATATCTCTTTTGATGTCTCCAACCCCGCTATATAGGGAATGAGGGGATCTTTGACAAACTCCATAAGAATCTCTTAAGCCCTTTGATCCCTTTCCATATATTCAGATAGTGCTTGTCCTTCAGATGGTTTGGAACCTTTCCATTGACATGATCAATGACTTCATTTTCTCCGAGGACTATGTCTATCCTCCTTTTCCATACAAGGAAGTTTGAAGGCCCAACCAACTTATAGATTTCCTTGCAAAATGAAGTGATTTTACTAGATTAGATTATAGAAGAAATGATACTTACTTGTCAAGTGAAGATGAAATATTCAACTTGATCCCTTTGATGATGATGATTTATGAATATGTATTGATGCCTTTTGGATTATCTTCTTCCAAATGAAATCCTTGCTTGATAAAAGGAGATTTCCCTTTTGATGGTGACAATGCCTTTTGATCTAGCTTCCTTTGGATGAATAGTCTTCAAGATACTTCAACTTCAAAATGATTGAGCTAGTGTTTTTACTTTCTTCAAGATGATGATTTGATCTTGATCTTGAAGTGCTTCTCTTGGATGAATAAACTCCAAAGCTACCTTAATTCGTATATCTCTTCAACTTGTGTAGATGTAGGGTCTTTGAGGTCTCTTGAGATGACTTGAGGATTTCAAGACTTCTCATTGGTGTAGACTTTCTTTGATCTAGGGTTATGATGCTTCTTTTGTAGATCTCGACTTCAAGATGATCTTTGCTTTGATGCCTTCCTCGAGATTTGACCTTTGATTATCACTCAATAAGATGCCCTTCCTTGACTTTGTCGCCTTAGCTCTGATTCCATGTTAAGAAATCTAGGGCATGAAGGTTGAGTGATTTCTCTTCTATTGATAATTGCTTGTGAATGATTTTTACTTCTTAGATTAGGATCTTATTTTACTTATATTATTATGGTGTTATTCTTCATCAAACATCTACCAATGCATAAACCATAAAGAGACAAGAGACAAAAAATATGGGTTATCAGCCAAGGCCAAAACCTCTCCCACTTGAGAGGAAAACCCGAACAAATCTTCTTCCTATAGAGACTTCAATTGACGAATACCAAGGCCAAGACCCTTGACCTATTTTCCACTCCAAGACCAAGATAAAAAGCTTCTTAGCTTGACCCTTTCCTTCCTTGAGTCAACGATGGTCAAACTGCTAATTCTTCTTTCCTTCTCGGTTGCTCTGTTAGGTCCCTATACTACTAGTGTAACCCCTTATTGTTATTAGTGCAACACCTTATTATATCGTTGTGCCCATGTAGTCCCCATATTTTTATTATTATGCCCCATAGAAGCCCACTATTGTTATTGTTGTGCCCTTACATTATTATTGTTATGTCGACTCTGATTACATTATGACCCCTTTGACTCCTATATATAGAGAGGAGGTATTGTCATTTGTATCATCCAAGAATTGTTCATTTGTGTAATGTAAAGGAGGTTGCCCCCTTGAAGAGGCTTGTTTCTAAGGCGTTGATCTATCTTTTCTATCTTTTTGTGAGCCGGTTTCATAACATTCGGTATCAGAGCTTTGGATTCTAGGGTTTCGTTGCTCCAAACAGGTCACTATGGAATTTTCATTGTAACTTTTTTACTACGAAGTTTCAGAAGCTAAAACAAAAACTCATTTGAGAAGAAATCGGTTTGAAGCTTGGGTTTGAATTTCAGATCTTGTTTCATTATATTTTCGGATATATTATCTGAGGAAGTTAGGGTTTTTGCAAGCTCCAGAATTTCATCTCAAACAGGTCATCGTGGAATTTTCGCTATAATATTTTTTCTACAAAGTTTCAGACTCTGAAATTAAAACCCATTTGAACCGAAATCTTGGTGAAGCTCAGGTCCGAATTTCAGATTTTCTCTCGCTAAATTTTCGGAGATATAATCTAAGGAAGTTAGGGTTTTTGCAGATCCCAAATTACATTCTAAACAGGTGACCTTGGGAAAATCTTCATAACTATCTCTCTGAGCATCAACTTGAAATTTCATAAGAAGTTGCAAAAAGAGGACGGACTGTAGTTTTCTGTGTATATTTTTCAAATCCTAAGGTTGAAACAGTGACACGTTCCACTTCGTACAAGTGCGCTCCATTGAACCAGTCTATAATTAGGTCATCATGGGAGATTTGACATAACTCTTCCTTGCAGAATCCAATCTTGATCAGGCTTGCGGGGTTAGAAGGAGAACGCAAAGGGCTACTGCAAGACGCAATTTCAGAACTTGGAGATCTAAAATTACAAAGTTACGGTCATTTCAATACCGAGCTCCTAAAATCAACAAAAGGCGATAAGAGGAAGTTTGATGGCAAGGATCCGATAAATTGGATACTACATATGGAGCAATATTTTGATCTACATAAGGTGCAACTATTAAAAAATGTGCGTATTGCATCTTCATATTTAGAACTGGATCAATTTTTATTGTATAAAGGGATTTGTTCTCGTAAACCACTTGTTACGTGGTCAATTTTCACAGAGGAATTGATAGCACATTATGAGGATACACAGAGCAACACCTTTAGCCAATTGATGAATCTAAAAAAAAAGTGGTCAATGGTAGAGCACATTGAGGACTTTCAAAAATTGAATATAAGGGAAAATGATATTCCAGATAAGCAAAGGATTGATGTCTCCATAGGGACTTTAAAGGATAACATTCAACATGAGGTTCATCTTTGGGAACCTGATTCATTAGAGAAGGCATTTAGGTTGGAAAGAAAAATTATGGCAACAATGATGTCTACCCCTCACAACTATAAAGATGGAAGTGTTGTTTCTCCTAGCCTTCCACAACCAACAAGGTTGACACCACAACAATTGGAAGAAAAAAAAGTAAAAGGGATTTTTGCAATTGTGATAAAAAATATATTAAAGGTCATAAGTGTGTTGAGAAGAAATTATTTTACATTGATTGTAAAGAGGAAGAAAAGGATCAAGAAACATCAAAAGAAGAGGATATACACCAAGAACCAACCCAAAGAAAGAAGAAATGAATCCGACCATATCTTGTAAAGCATTGGCAAGAATTACCACTCCTCAAACTCTCAAGATAGGAGGACATATCAAGAAGAAAAAGGTTCAAGAAGCGAAAGATCACATTGAGCATCAAGAAATTAATCCGACAATATCTTGTAATGCATTGGCCGGAATTACCACTATTCAAACTAGCAAGATAGAATGATATATCAAGAAGAAAAAAGTAGTAGTGTTAATTGATTCGGCTAGTACCCATAATTTTATTCATTGTAAGATAGCCAAGGTATTGAATTGCTTCCTATATCCAACACCGGAGTGTCAAGTGATGGTTGCAAGTGGAGGAACCATAAATTGCTTTGGAAAGTACCATAATATCGAGCTATCCATGGGAGAATGTGTATTGAATAGCCCAATTCTTTCCATTCCAATGGGTGGTGCTGATGTTGTACTAGGAGTCCAATGGCTACAATCCTTGGGTACAATAGCTTTTAATTTTCAAGAACTTTACATGAAATTTTCTTCGGAAGGAAAGGAAATTGAATTAAGGGACATCACAGGGAAATCGGGAAAGATAATCATCTCTAACAGAATGACAAAGCTTCTAAAGAAAGAACAAAGAGGTGTAGTTGCGCAATTATGTTCGCTAGAGGTTCCCACGTCGAAATCATCTATTTCTCCAGATCTCCAAGAAGTTTTGGACAATCATTCCAAGGTATTTGAGACTCCCAAAGGCCTCCCACCTATTTGTGATCATGATCATGCTATTCATTTTCTAGGAAGTGTTCCTCCAAACATCAAGCCTTACAGATATCCCTTTGCAAAAAAGAGTGAAATTGAACGTATGGTTGCAGAAATGCTAGAGGCTAGTGTTAGCCTTGTTGGCAAATGGCCCAAAAATAGATCCAAATATGTTTTTTAAAGTCTCCATAAGCCAGCAAAATCATGCCAATTGATCCAAGTATGCTCTTGAAGTCTTCAAAATCTTCTTAAGATCATCCAAAGATCGAAACAAGCGCAGGAGGAGAGCCCTTAAAAGAGAGGAAAAACACTATCGGGAGGCTAAAACACTGAAAAAACAGTGAAAAACCACATATCAAAGGCTTAAACTGAGTAAAGCACAGTAGTCATCCAATCTGGCCGAAAGGAAAGGAAGTTGAATTAAGGGGTATCACAGGGAAACCGGGAAAGATAATCATCTCTCATAGAACGACAAAGCTTCTAAAGAAAGAACAAAGAGGTGTAGGCGCACAATTATGTTCGCTAGAGGTTCCCAAGTCGAAATCATCTATTTATGCAGACCTCCAAAAAGTCTTGGACAATCATTCCAAGGTATTTGAGACTCCCAAAGGCCTCCCACCTATTTGTGATCATGATCATGTTATTCATTTTCTAGAGTGAAATTGAACGTATGGTTGCAGAAATGCTAGAGGCTGGTGTTAGCCTTGTTAGCAAAT
This sequence comes from Pinus taeda, assembly GCA_000404065.3. Lineage (NCBI taxonomy): Eukaryota > Viridiplantae > Streptophyta > Pinopsida > Pinales > Pinaceae > Pinus > Pinus taeda. The sequence goes on along the minus strand of APFE030436933.1, from coordinate 32,004 downwards.
GGCCCAAAAATAGATCCAAATATGCTCTTTAAAGTCTCCATAAGCCAGCAAAATCATGCCAATGGATCCAAATATGCTCTTTAAGTCTTCAAAATCTTCTTAAGATCATCCAAAGATCGAAACAAGCGCAGGAGGAGAGCCCTTAAAAGGGAGGAAAAACACTATCGAGAGACTAAAACACCAAAAAACATTGAAAAACCACATATCGAAGGTTTAAACTGAGTAAAGCATAGCAGTCGTCCGATCTGGCCGATCAAAGGTCCAGATCTAATCGGCGGGTCACAATCAGCAGATCTGATCGACAGTCACAATTGGCGCAAGACACCCTCGATCAACGATCTTCGATGATTGGATTGGCGGGTCACTATTGCAAGAGACAATCGACGATTACAGAGTGGAACTTGCGATAGCGATCGACAATTAAACGTAGACCGTCGATCAAGAGTGTATATCGACGGCCCACGTTACATCGGCGAGTCACAATCGGAGAAACCTTAAGGGGCAGGGCCTTTACATATATATGTGCGACCCGATTAGCGGACCCGACGACATTATAAGTACTATTTCATAATATTTCAGGTCCACAGGAAGGCCGTTTTTAATGCATTTTTGTGTATTTTCGTTATATAACGAAATACAAAAGAAGCCTTGGGAAGCGCCGATGCGATAAGTCCCGGACCCGAAAGGGTTCAGGAATGAAATATATAATATTTAAAGTCCGGAGGGAGCCATTTTTTATTGTATTTCCCATGTTTTTTAAGTATTTCCAAATACAAAGTGAAGCAAGGGACCAGGCCACTTGCGATAGGCGATAGTGACCCAAAGGGCAGACCCGATAGAAAAATAAGCCATATTTAAGGACTTTTGAAGTCCAGAAGAACAGAGATTGGCGGGATTTACAGTGTTGCATTTTTTCTGTATAAAACAGAAAACGTTCATTGTTAAGCATTTTAAAGGGATCACAAAGGCACACAGACCCATTCCATTACCTAACAGAGGCCAGGAGACAGAGACAGAAGGTCGGACGGGGAAAGGTGACAGCACAGCATGACACAGCCAAAACAAACAAAAACGATCATGGAGCAGACAGCACAGCTCACCCAAATCAACCCAAAGAGATCATGGGGTATCTCTGGCACGAGAGAGCTCCCAGACAGTGCAGAAAACTAACAGAATGTTGTCAGAAGAAGAAACCTCTGAGCCCACGCTTGCCTAGTCAAAGCATCAAACAGTTAAAGGGACAGAGAGGATAGATTAAGACTCCGAGCCTTTGAGAGCTCAAGAGCATTGTAAAAGGCCTATAAATGGCTGAAAGAAAGATGTAAAAAGGGTTCAACTTCTAGAGACTATTGAAACTTTGCTACTCAAGCTTCTCATCTTCATTCGTTAGCAATACAAGCTTCTTTTGTTGTTATATGTTCAATGTTCATTTTCTATTTTGTTCTAAGCTTGCACTTGAACAAGTTGTTCATGTTTCTTCTGTATCTAATGCCAGATAACTGTCACCTTATCTCTGCATTGATAAATTAGATTTGCAAGCTTCTTTTACTGCTTGTAGCTAGCCATTCGTATGTGTTTATATATACATCTACTAGTACAGTCAGTATTCTCATTTACTGCCTGTAACTAGTCATTCATATGTGTTTATATATGCATCTACCAGTATAGTCAGTATTCTCCATTTATCCATTGAATCTACAAACTATTGAGCATTAGTCGTCTAAAGCCTTGTAAAGCTAAGGGTGTTCATGCATGTCTTGATTAAAAACAGAGTTGAAATGGTTATCTGGCTTGATCCAAACCATCATCCATTCCAATAGTTCTGAGAACAATATTGAAGATTACATGTTACCAGGCATCTCCGAGCTGCAACCTAGGAGAGTTTCCTGGAGCAATAACATAATTGGCGTCGTCGCCAGTGAGAGGAAACTGAAGCTTAGCTTCCCTGGGAAACAACACAGATCCATCTTTGTTGATAGACAAAGTTTGGGCACTTTTTTTGTTGTAATCATCTATCTAGCGACTCTACTGGAGGCCGAACCTCTTGGCAACTCCACTTCATAGTTCTGGCTCAGTTTGTGAGGCATACTTAGAGAAATCCTCTAATACTAGCAGCAAAAAAAAAATTCTTAGAGATTCATAAAGCTCCTTATTCTTTAGGTTCTCCTTTTGTTGTAAGCCCAAAGGAAACCTCACCTCCTATCCATCATACTCCTTCAGTCCTATCAATCACTCCTCAACCCTTTTTCATTCAGATTTCCAGTGCCCTCATAGCCACCATAGCTATGGCAGGCCCACAAGCACCCACCAAAATGGAAAGAATCATAGTTGCTAGGTATGGACCACTAGTACTGCCCACTCCTATGAATGACATGCCTACTGGAGAATATTAGAAGTATATGCCTAAGTTCATTGGGATTGAAGGTGTTACAGCTGAAGAACATCTTGAGTCATTCTATAGCTACGCTAATAGCTTGGACATTAGTGAAGATGATGTCTGGATGACAGTCTTTGTCCAAAGCCTAGATGGAGAGGCTAGAAAATGGTTCATAGAACTGACCCCGAGATCTATAGCAGATATTGAGGCTTTAGATGATGCATTCCTAAAGCATTGTGGGGATAAGAAGGATCTCCTTTACTACCACACCGAGTTTGGCAACTTAAAGAGGGAAAATGGTGAGATGTTGTATGATTTTAATAAGAGGTTTAACCGCATGTACAGCAAGATACCAGCTGAAGTGAAACCCACCACTACCTCTGCTAGACTCATCTATGCCAGTGCCTTTAATTATGACTTCTGTTTACTATTGAGGGAGAGGCGATGTGCTTCTTTCGCTAATATGTAGGATGCAGCCTTGGAAGTAGAATCGAACATCATGGCTGCAAAGAAGTTCAAGGGGAATGTTGATAGAAGGAGACAGAGGGGTGAATCTTCATCATCTTCAGATCCCAAGATCAATAAAATGACCAAGATGCTAGAGTCATTAGCCTCCGAGATTTCCAAATTAAAGGTTGAGCAACACCATGGGAAAGAAAGTGTTCCTAACACCTTTTCTCCTCCAAATCCAAATCCATATAGAAGAGAAAATAAGCAATTGCAGATTTTGCAAAGAAGCAAAGATGCCAATGAAGACCAAAAGGTGAAGGCCCCTTTTCAAAACGCAGTCATGGAAGAAGAGTAGTTTGAAGAAGATGATGAGATCCATTGTTTGGAAGATAAAGGCAGTGCCCCTTTTTTGACCTTAGTTTCCTATGAAAAGTCATTTTTCAATGACCAGATCAGCCAGGAGTGGGACGGTGAAGTTGTTCTACAAACTGAAGATCAGCAAAGATTATAATCTGAGTTCAAAGATGAATAATGCCAAGGAAACACCTGTTCAAAGAGTTGTTGTCCCTGCAGTACATCAAGCTAATGAGCAGAAGCAACCAGCGATTGATCCTATCATCCTCAAAGCTCCAGCTCATGAGGTAAGAGGCCTTGACAAGTCTCATTCTCCTTTCAGTTTTCAATCAAAAATTTAGAAGCTAAGAATACCTATGCCTCTGATTGAATTAGCAAAGAATGAGTCCTTCAAAAGATCCATCCTCGAGGACCTTGAGCCTAAAGCCATCCAAGCTTCCACTAACTATGTAAATCTGCAAGATGACCAACCAACTGTTATTCTCAGCCCAATGATTGAAAATTGTGAAGACAGCTCCCCATCACTCTATGCCTCTCTAACTATTCATGATAAAATCCTTCACAACTGCCTTCTGGACACTGGAGCCAGCCATAATCTAATGACCAAGGTTGTCATGGATAAGCTGGGTCTTGACATTACCAAGGCTTATCATGACCTGTTTTCTTTTAACTCTAGAAAGGTGAAATATCTAGGATTAATCAAGGACCTAGCCATCACTTTGTCTCAGCTGCCCATGAAGAGCATGATGATGGATATTGTGGTAGCAGATGTTCCCCCCAAGTTTGGCATGTTTCTTTCCAGAGGCTGGATCAAGAGATTAGGTGGAACATTGCAAAATGATCTGTCCTATGCTACTGTCCCAGTTTTTGGAGGTGGGAATAGGAGATTGTACAGAGAGGCTCAGTTGGCTTATAGCATCAATGATGAAAGGACTCCCACTAACCATCCCATCTATTTTGTCAACATTGATTTTGGAGCTTGTTTCATTCAAATTGAAGAATCTCAGTTGGCCTCCATGCAACTTAAGAAACTAGTTTGCCAGATCACAGAGGAAGCAGACCTTATCATTCAGCAGGTGAACAAAACCTTTCAAGCAAAACATCCAAGGCTGAAAGCATACAGAGATGAGGTGAAATATAGACCATCTCTACATGACAAAGACAAATGTTGCAAAGTTTTTGAAGAGGATGAACAAATTAATAAGCTTTTACAAGTCTTTGATGAATTCGCTGAAATGCATCTTGACCAAGAAAAAGAAACCTTTGATAGAAAGGTAGAATGGGATAATTTTCAGTTTGGTCACTAGTTTCTTAAATGGTATGTGTTGAAGGAAAAGAAAGGCAACCATGATGCCTTATGGACAGCTCCGTTTGTCATTGCTCAAGTTCAGATGGGCAACATTTTCATTCTGCACAGTTTGGAAGGAGGAGATGTTTTTGATAGCTTAGTCAATGGGTTGTTCTTCAAACTTTATTTCAGTTAAGGCTTTAAAGTCTTGGTATTGTACATATGTTTTTTCCAGTTTTTATTTTCATTGCAAAATAGACTCCATGCCCAATGGAACACTAGGAGGAAGATTTGATTTTGTTTTTACAAGGAAGGCATTGTTCTATGATTTTTGAAACCTCACAGGGAGGATTTCATCCCCAGAAGGAGCCAGTGTTAGCCTTGTTGGAAAATGGACCAAAAATAGATCCAAATATGCTCTTTAAAGTCTTCAAAATCTTCTTAAGATCATCCAAAGATCGAAACAAGCGTAGGAGGAGAGCCCTTAAAAGGGAGGAAAAACACTATCGGGAGGCTAAAACACTGAAAAACAGTAAAAAGCCACATATCGGAGGCTTAAACTGAGTAAATCGCAACCGCTGTCCGATCTGGCCGATCAACGGTCTAGATCTGATCGGCAGGCCGCAATCGGCGGATCTGATTGGCGGTCGCAATCTGCGCAAGACACCCCCTGCTCAACAATCTCCAATGATCAGATCGACGAGTCACTATCGGCAGAGGCAATCGGTGGGTATCGGCGATTACAAAGTGGAACTTGCAATAGTGATCGGTGATTAAACGTGGACCGTTGATCAAGCACGCAGATCGACGGCCCACATTACATCGGTGGATCACAATCGGAGAAACCTTAAGGAGTGGAGCCTTTACATATATATGTATGCAACCCAATTAGCGGACCCGACGACATTATAAGTATTTTTTCATAATATTTTAGGCCCGAAGGAAGGCCGTTTTTAATGCATTTTTGTGTATTTTCGTTATATAACGAAATACAATGGGAGCCTTGGGCAGTGCCGATGCAATAAGTCCCAAACCCGAAAGGGTTCAGGAATGGAATATATAATATTTAAAGTCCGGAGGGAGCCATTTTTTAATGTATTTCCCGTGTTTTTTAAGTATTTCCAAATACAAAGGGAAGCAAGGGACCAGGCCACTTGCGATAGGCGACAGCAACCCAAAGGGTGAACCCGATAGAAAAATAAGCCATATTTAAGGACTTTTGAAGTCCGGAAGAACATAGATTGGCGGGATTTACAGTGTTGTAGTGTTTTCTGTATAAAACTCTAAAATGCTCATTGTTAAGCATTTTAAGGGGATCACAGAGGCACGCAGACCCATTCCATCACCTAACAGAGGCCGAGAGACAGAGACAAAAGGCCGGAAGGGGAAAGGTGACCGCACAGCACGAGACAGCCAAAAAAAACAAAAACGATCATGGAGCAGACGGCGCAGCTCACCCAAATCAACCCAAAGAGATCATGGGGTATCTCTGGCACAAGAGAGCTCCCAGACAGCACAGCAAACTAACAGAATGCAATTACTCTGTTGTCAGAAGAACAAACCTCCGAGCCCACGCTTGCCTAGTCAGAGCATCAAATAGTTAAAGGGACAGAGGATAAATTAAGACTTTGAGCCTTTAATAGCTCAGGAGCATTGTAAAAGGCATATAAATGGCTGAAAGGAAGATGTAACAAGGGTTCAACTTCTGGAGACTATTGAGACTTTGCTACTCAAGCTTCTAATCTTCATTCATTAGCAATACAAGCTTATTTTGTTGTTATATGTTCAATGTTCATTTTCTCTTATGTTCTAAGCTTGCACTTGAACAAGTTGTTCATGTTTCTTCTGTATCTAATGTTAGATAATTGTCATCTTATCTGATAAATTACATTTGCAAGCTTCTTTTACTGCCTGTAGCTAGCGATTCATACGTGTTTATATATGCATCTGCCAGTACAATCACTGTTCTCATTTACTGTGTGTAGCTAACCATTCATATGTGTTTATATATGCATCTACTAGTATAGTCCGTATTCTCCATCTATCCATTGAATCTACAAACTATTGAGCATTAGTGGTCTAAAGCCTTGTAAAGCTAAGGGTGTTCATGCATGTCTTGAGTAAAAACAGTGTTGAAATGGTTATCTGGCTTGATCCAAACCATCATCCATTTCAATAGTTCCGAGAACAATATTGAAAATTACATGTTACCAGGCATCTACGAGCTGCAACCTAGGAGAGTTTCCTGGAGTGATAGCAGTTGGTATAATTCAACCTAGTCAAATTTCTTTCTCTGCTCCAGTAGTATTGGTGCACAAGAAGGATGGATCATGGCACAAGTGTCTAGATTATATAGAGATCAACAAGCTCACTATTAAAGATAAATTTCCCATTCCTCTCATTGATGAATTATTGGATGAATTGCATGGAGAAATTTACTTCAGCAAGTTGAACCTTCATGCAGGATATCATCAAATCAGAATGAAGACTGAAGACATTTTGAAATCAACATTTAGAACTCGTGAGGGTCATTATGATTTTTTGGTCATGTCTTTTGGCCTTACCAATGCACCTTCTACATTCCAAGGTTTGATGAATTCCATTTTCAAACCCTTCCTTAGAAAATTTGTATTAGTATTTTTTTATGATATACCAATCTATAACAAGTCTTGGAAGGAACATGTTCAACATGTTGATAGAGTGCTCCGACTATTGGATGAGAAACAATTATATGCAAAAACCCCCAAATGTTTCTTTGGAGTACAAGAGGTGGAATACTTGGGTCATATTGTATCGTATGAAGGTGTTAAGGTAGACACTCAACAACAAAAAGTTCTCCAACTCTTAAAGGATAACCTCACATTGGCACAGAATCGAATGAAACGACGGGAAAATCAAAATCACGGCGAAAGAAGTTTTGATATAGGCCACTGGGTATTTTTACGAATACAACCATACAAACAAATGTCCCTCAAGCAAGCTAGGAAGAATAATAAATTATCTCCAAAGTACTATGGTCTTTACAAGGCACTGCAAAAGATTGGTACTATGACATACAAATTGGAGCTTCCTGCATCTTCCCGAGTGCCCCTAGTTTTCCATGTTTCATGCTTAAAGACATTTATAAGTGACAAGCTCTCAATTCAAACAATATTGTCTGAACTTGACGAGGAAGGAAGAATCATACTGGAACCTAAAGCAATCACGGAAACAAAAACCCGACAGCTATGAAATCGATCAATATCAGAGTATCTCATCAAGTGGAAAAACTCACCCGCTGAAGATTCTAGATGGAAGGATGAGAATTTTATACAAAATCATCCAGAACTACTCAAGTGTTGAGAACAACACTTTTTGAAGGGGAGGGGCATGTTAGGTCCCTATACTACTAGTGTAACCCCTTATTGTTATTAGTGCAACCCCCTTATTATATTGTTGTGCCCATGTAGTCCCCATATTGTTATTATTATGTCCCATAGAAGCCCACTATCGTTATTGTTGTGCCCTTACATTATTATTGTTATGTCAACTCTGATTACATTATGACCCCTTAGACTCCTATATCTAGAAAGGAGGTATTGTCATTTGTATCATCCAAGAATTGTTCATTTGTGTAATATAAAGGAGGTTGCCCCCTTAAAGAGGCTTGTTTCTAAGGCATTGATCTATATTTTCTATCTTTTTGTGAGCTGGTTTCATAACATGTTCCTTGGACTTCGGCTTCCTGCAATTCTCGGCTTCCTTCCAAAACCTTGACACGTGAATCAACAAGATTGTGACATTGATTTCCTTCGCTTTTGGTGGAGACTACTTTCTTGTCAACTTGGTTCGAGATACACCCTTGTTTCCTCCTTGACTTAACCTTCTAATAGGACTGCAAAACTTCGGCCTTTTTTGCAATAGAGACAGTCCCTTTACTTCGCACATGTTAAATCAAAGTGACCCAAAAACAGATCCAAATTATGCTAAAGACTTCGCTCTCCTTCTCTCCCTTCTTTGTTGATGATTAGGCTCTCTTCTAAATGATCTTCGCTCACCTTGATTTCAGACCTGATTGACCAAAATTCTTTGCTCCAAATGAAATCCAAACTGCCCTATTTATAGTTGTTTCCCCATCAAATTAGGCTGACTTGTTGGAGGATGAGCCAACATGTCATTTTGTGAAGACCTTTTATTCCATCTTGTAGCCGACTTATAGGCGGTGTCTTTGCTTGGTCTTGGAGGGCCTTCTTATACATTTAATGACTCATACAAAAACGTAACATGACCAAGAAGGATCCTTCATACATGACATTGACTCAAATTGGCTTTTATGACTGGACGACAAAACCTAAGGATTCACAATGGGAACCTTAACTAAAATAAAACTCCTTGATCATGAAGTCCATGATTCGAGTACTACAAAAATAATTTTATTTTCTTCTTTTCATCAATTACATAAATCACAATTGCACGTCATTATGAAGACCGAACCTAGTTACACTTTTCAACAAGCACAAGGGCACTATTGTGTAACCCCTACACAATTGAGAGGAGAAGGTTAGGGGTTGCAGGGCTGCCATCGACAATAACAGGATTGATAAGGACATTTTGCATCTCATTCCAAGCACACAATTCTCCAAAAGTAGGAACATAATGCAATCCTTAACCTTCTATCTCTATTGCTATACTAAGAAGTTATTGGCTTGCCACATAGGTTCAGTTACAAACCTAATTTTGCAAGCAATTAAAGAACTACACTAGCTAAATGATAAGCATCACTTCCTATTATAAGCCCTCTAAGGTTGAGAATGGGCTGCAAAGAATGAAGGAGATGGAGAAGGAGAAGAACATCATGCAATGAAGACCCCTAACACCTTATCTCGCTAGATAAAGAAGAAAAATAGCATGTCGATGCTCAAGTTTAGCTTTCCCTCTATGTTTAAATAGTTTATGTTATATTTCAAAGGTTTTGGAGGCCATGGGCCAATCTCTTTTGAAACCTACTTCTTTTTATTTTTAATAGAATGTAATGGATAGAGGCTAGGATATGCCACATTCTGCTTCCCTAAGTTTATGTTTAGCTATAGAGGCCACAAGCTAGAACATAATCAAACAATTTCCTTTTTTGTTTTTCGAAGTGCTCAAACCAAGAGCTTGACATGCCATACAAGGGGGTTCAGTTTGAGAGACCTCCCCTAAATCTCTTTGTCGTCTATGTAAATATTATTCTTTTCCATTTGTTATAAAAGTGCGCTGACCTACCTCCTTTAAAATATTTTAAGAAAAAAAATTAACTTAAAGCACCTCCACTTGAGGTTTAGTGGCAACTTGAAAAGATTGTCACAATGATGACCGAGTTTAAATGTCCATAGGGGCATTCCTGGTAAAATAGTTCATTGGTTCTCTTCGATGTGTGGGTCATGTTAATGTGGCAAAAATTGGTGCAAGTCATAGGTGATTTTCATGAAACAGGTGCCCCTTAAATGAAGAATTGTCGCTAAAGGTTTTCTAGTAAAATACATATTGTCAGGAGTTTTGTACCTTCCCTAGTCATAATGGATTTATTCAGCCAAAAAAATGATTTAAAAATTTTAAAATATAAGTGACTGTTATTTCAGAATTCACTTGTGACTATTTTTTATTTAGTAACTTTGAACAAAGTGATTATATGATATGTTTTCCTAAACACGATACACTAGGTATTGTATATTGTTAAGTGTATAGAAAGAATGGAAGTCGAGAGTTGTGTACTATTTTTCTCTAAAGCAGCTGTTGCATATCATTTCTAGCTGAGGGTTTACTTGTTACAAGCTTCTCAAAACACCTCCTAGTGATGTGGAAAGAAGGGAAAAAAAAATCTATAGACAAGTACAAAAATTAAACTTCTACTCGAAAAATGGCTTCACCATGCATGTACATTTGCATCCACACGCTGTGATCAACAATAATAGAGTCTAGTAGAAGTTAAGAAGTCGATACCCCTGTCTGGCTATTTCATGCTTTTGTTTTTTGTAAATTAATGATAGCAGTTGCTTTTGCACTCCCACTATAGGTTGCAATTTTGAGTCTGAATGACCTATTATTGTGTTCATTAGTTGGACATTTTAATAAAATCATCTTATCTTATCTAGTACCTTTATGCTGATTTTCATTCTCTTCACAATTGTTTCCTACAAATTTCCAGTGCCTAGTTAATACCATAAGCTGACACATAATTGAATGTCCAAGAAGCAAGATTAATTGACAACTCCAACCATCAGCATGATATTGTTTTGTTCTCTGAACATATCAGCATTATATTTATTACAAAAGGAAAACCAAAGCAAGGTCACTGACCTCAGAACTCCTAGATATTATAGAAGCTCTCAAAAGGAGAAGTGATTTTGCATAATGTAATAATTCATTGCAACATGGGAGGCCAATGACCATAGCAGTTTAAAAAATGGTTAGAAAAGAATGACCAGCCAAAGGTGAATCAACTGATTCTGATGACAGACTGCTACTTCAATGTATCTGAGAAGCAAATGAGCCTTAACCAGTGGCTTTAATCTCATTTCCTTGAGAGCTAGTTGCTTCAATCTCTTCTTCTTGCAATCTGTATAACCATTTAAAAGCAAGATCATTTCCTGCATGGGCAGCTAGCTCAAACTGCCTTCTCGCATAATCGATAGCACCTTTTCCAGTTGTCTCTGATAGTTTGTCATATTTTCTCTTGCCTACTTCCCCTGTAAATTTACTTTTCACTTCCATAGGAGCAAATTTCGCAGGTGCCCTAACCCCTGCAATTGGAATTGTTCACTTGAAAAATTAGATTTTCATGTGTATCACAAACTCCTAACAAATCGAAAAATAAAACCATGTCTTAGACCAAAGAACTTAAAATGTGTAGATCAACACAGGGTAAAATGATTTCTTTGGTTTCATTTCAATTGCTTATGCATTGGTTTGAATGAATCAGAAATCCAAACCTCTTAAATGTTCCATTAAGATCGAGTCAAATATGCCCAAGCACACTTGCTGTAGCTACATAATCTGTGCCATCTCATATATGCATTTCTTAAGAAAATTAAACGGGAAAGAAAAAGGAAAGATCCTATAATAACTAAAATTTAAACCAAACATTATGGAATGCAAGCTAATATAAAAATGTGACAGATATCACCAGAGGATCCATTCCCAAGTGATCAGAAGGACAGAAAACACCATAGGAAATTCATTGATTCCCTTTTGCCAGAAAAAGAACCGAGAAGTATATAGAAAAATGATCGTTATTTGAGTAGAAACTAGAGAACAAAAGGACGTCTTATCTTTACAAAAATAGGTATCTTTCTAAACAAAAGTGAATCAAGCTGAATGGAAACAGCTGAATTAGTTGGTAACTTGGTTTATGAGTGAATACATGGAAAACTTTACCATATTTCATCTATCGTGTATTTAGCTAGTCAAATGAGAGGAAAGCATGCATGATCAGGTGCTGGTTTTGTGATGAAAATAGAGATTATTTAATACAGTTGAACATTCGACTCATTAATAATCAAAAGTACCTGTTAAATGCCCAACCTAAAAGTGTAGAAGCCAATGCCATAGGTTACAACATAGACAACTGCAGAAACTTCCCCCTCCTGTATAACCAAGCAAGAGTGCATTGCCAATCAAGTGTTCGAGGGAGTTCTTCTGAGGCTGGGGGGATGAATTTCTAGGATGAATAATAGATTGCAGAGTTTCTGTGAAGCTTAAGATAATGCTGTTAGCAACTCAGGAGATGAAGAAGAGATGGAGGAGCGTGCAACAATGTCAAGAGGTGTTTTCAATATTCCTAGTAATGCTAGGTACTCCATGAGGAGCATTACTCAAGGGACTGCATCCCATCCTATTGCATGGAAAACATGACTAGTTCTCATATGTATTTCCAAGTTTGCAGGCACCTCGCCAAATGGGTTTATCCAAATGATTATTATCCTCCCTACCCAAGTTCAATTCCCAAAAGTGACATGTTGAGCTCTTAATGAGTATATCATTACAATGACTTCAAGCCTTGTTCTTGATTGACCTTGTGTCCTGAAGATTCTATGGTTTACCCTGGGTACCATCCTCAAAATGAAGGGAAGTACTTGGTGGTTTTCCCCGAGCATATCACCTGGAAAAAAAGTTTGCATGCACTTTCTCACATATCTATATGAATAATGTCAAGTTCCAACAAGTCCTCCCAGTCTTTAAATAGTAGATATTCAACATGGATCTTTTTAATCATTCTAACAATGCTTAGGCATCCAAGGGTTCTTTGCATCAGTTATTAGGAGTTCCGAGAGATGTAAGATTTGCATGGCTAATTTGGCCACAAATATCCTAGACATATTTCCTGAATATTTCTCTCTTCTTCCAAGTCCTATACTATCATTGAAGATGGTCTAAAGCATGTCCTTGTCATCTACATAGCCCATTGTTGACACATTCTGTCACCTTTTCCATCCATGCCACCGATACCACTTACTCCACTATCTACAGTTGAATCAACTATCCAATAGCATTCCCTCAACAATTGCCTTCCGTACTTGAGCCTACCTTGACCAAAAGTCTAAGTATGCAAATCTCTACAAAACCCTTAAAAAAACCTTGAGTTTGAATGTCTGATTACTGCAAGTAAAAGGTAAAATCATAGAGAGTGGATGATACGCGTGAATCAGCAATATGCAAGTACAATGTTCTTTCAGAATCTTCAGGTATCATCTAAAGTTATGAGATTTTAATGGCATGAAAGAATAGAGAGAAAGAGTAGAAATACATACACAAATCTAACTGCATGTAAACAAATGGACAAAATCACATACAGCAGCAAAAATAAGTATGCCTAATTAAGAAATCTGTAGCGAGGATCATGTCATTTTGGAGTCAAGGAGACTTCCCAGTGCATAATCATAGTAAAAAAACAAACAATGGAAAACCTCTACATCTTCAACTTGATACTACCTACCAATTGTGAAGTTGTAGCAACTGTAACAACTAACTAAATGTCAAAACTTATAAAGTCACAAGTTTATTCCATACATTTTACATTAGACAATTAAACATCAATTCCCCTTTTCATTAGAATAAGACTTACAATGGATAATTATTAATATTTTACTCCTAAGTCCTAACATCTATCCCTCTTTTCAAAATGTATATCCCACACAGCCTCAAAGATAAGGATACATCTTCAAAACTTGGGGGAGGGAATAGAGGCAGAAGTTGGGACATAGGTGACATTCACAACTAAAATAACTATGGTAGGGATTGGCTTGAAAATGGCCAACAATGGTCTTCCTAGTAGAGCCCAAGGGGCTAGGTGGGAATTTAACCACAAAATCTAGCAAGCTTAGTGCAAAGCCTCACTAGGCAACCTAGGTCTTATGGCAACAAAGAGATTAGTCACCAATGTCACCTCAGTGGTCTCTCTCTTGCTTGTTAGTGGTGGATGTTGTCCCCACAAGAGAGGCTTCCCTAACAAGGTTCATAGGGTATTCACCTAAAGTAAATGAATCTCTAAGGAACTTGTGTATAATATCACCAAACAAGAATCTTCAATAGATAAGGGCTCAAGGGTGTCAAAGGTCTAATAGTTATGGAGAAAGATATTGGCAAGGCCTTGAAGGCCGCGATAAAAGATAAAAGCAATCAAACACACTTTCCACCAACCCCAATGGACAAGAAGAGAGCAGTTATAAACTAGGGTTTATAATTCGCAGGTTTACATCATTTAATAGAATATAACAACCAAAAAATAGCATTTAAGTGATAGATTCAATAAAATATCAAAGGCTATCAAGAGGTAATCGAGGGAAAAGGAAACTGTTGAATTGAGGTTTCTGTGATCCATATCAAGTTTATGAGAAAAAGTTTTTCAGCGTAAATCACATGATACTACATTTGTCGACGCGTTTCGAACCAACGAGTGTGGTTCATCGTCAGGGCAAGTTGAAGAATCAGATCATGGCTACATATTAAATAGGGAGAGTAGATCATCCAACAGCTAGGTTTCATTGAAAAACGGCTATATTAGTCTAGATCAGATTGGATAAACGGCTAAGATTGACCAAGAAATGGCTAAATCTTGACTATTCAAATTGTTTAATTATATAATATTATTATGTTAAAACAAATATTATTTTAATACCTATCATATGTTATTTAAGTGAAAAGTTAACCATATTTGAGTTAACAATACTACTAGGGAATATTTATAATAAAATTGTTTGAAATGTTAACATATAATAATATATCTAATGAAAGCAATTATTAGTAATCGAAAGGATTTAATAATAACTCATAATAATTAATATTGTATTATTATTATAATAATGTTATAGTAATAATCTTATTATTAATTTCTTGTGTAACTAATTAATATAAATTTAATAGTAAAGCTATTTAATTGGAATAAGTATTAATAGATCTAGGGATATTAGTAAAAGTAAAGATTTAATATTAACACAAATAATATTAATTATTGTTATATTATATATACTAAATCATATAGATTAGTCATTAAAAGGGGAATATCCATATTAATGTTTAACATATATTGAAAGTAATATTAGTCATTGTAATAGTGTTATTCTTAATATTAATGGTTAGGGTATCACTTTATTAGTGATCTAAAAGGAACTTATATTAATAATTCAAGGGATATTAGGAATTGTAAGGATCCATATTATTATTATTATTATTAATCTAATAGTGTTTTAATTAAAGGATAGGTAACTAATTTTATTAGTTAAGTCGTCTACTTGGAACATAAAATTGCTAATAAATATCTCATACTATATAATCTAACCTATTAGAAAAGGATTTATCAAGGAAGAATACCAAAGAGGATCAAAGAACCATGGCTAAAGAGAGCAAGTTAAAGGATAACAAAGGGAAATGTTCTTTAAAAGAAAACTCGAACAAGCTATTAAAAGAGGGAGGGGAGGAAGGGAAGGAAATGACTAGGAAGCGAGGGACGGGATCCAACAACTAGTGATCTTCCAACCATCATCTCCATTGAGATTGCTAGGCCTTCTTTCAATCTCAAGGGCTTCCCTAAATTTTTAGTGATGGAACTACGAAACTCTAGCAATAACACTAGCCTCTTCAATACAACCATGATTTTTGGTCTTCTTTGCATGCTCTGCAAGTGCGGTAGACTTGGTTCTCCTATGTTTAAGGTCAATTGCATGCTCACTAATCCTTTGATTAATGGAGCGTCTAGTCTCACCAATATAGGGGGTCCCATGGGAACAAGGAATAACATAGAAACCCTTCATGTCCTTAGGGTCGATAGGATCCTTCACTGATCAGAGGGACTTACAAATGGTGTTAAAGGGTCTAAAGGTCAAGGGAACATTATGTTTCTTAAGAATCCTCGTAATCTTATCATTGGTCCCTTGAACAAATGGAGATGGACCCCAGGGACTCTTTCTTTAGGTTCTCTTTTAATTTCCGAATTTTTGGCAGCTTTGAGGAAATCCTTCTGACCCAAGTATCTACTATAACTATTTTCAACAAAGACGTTAAGGAGATGGGATTTCTCTTTCTCAAGGCTATTTTCATCAGAGATCCTTAGGGCATGAGTAGCAAGGGTGTTGT
>APFE030436933.1:0-12890 GCA_000404065.3 Pinus taeda | reverse complement strand
CCAATGAGGTCGAAACCACTCTCAAACATCCTAAGTCATTTCATGGTAATGTTAAAAATTTAAGTAAAAGGATGAAAATGAAAATTAAAGGAAATGTCACTTTTACTTTAAGAATTTAACATTACCATTTATTGCCAACATTGTTAGGGTTGAAACACCCTTAGTTTCCCCCCAAAACCCCTAAACCACAGTCACAAATCCGCTTTTTGCAAGTTACAGTGGGCGTGCCTAAAACTGACCGGTTTAGGACGGAACCGGCCGGTTTGTATCCCCCCCAAAACCCCTAAACCACAGTCACAAATCCGCTTTTTGCAAGTTACGGTGGGCGTGCCTAAAACTGACCGGTTTAGGACGGAACCAGCCGGTTTGATACAAACCGGCCGGTTCCGTCCTAAACCGGTCGGTTTTCACCGGTTAGGGCAAAAAAAATGGCGAAATGGCCTTTCCAACCGGGTTTTTTGGTCGGTTTAGACCGTCGGCCTTGCTAACCGGTCGGTTAGACCGGTAACCGGTTTTTAAAAACAGCTTTGAAAACACTGATGGTGGCTAATCTCATTGCTGCCATAAGAACTAGGTTGGTGTCAGTGGTGGTTAATCACGTTGTTGCCATAAGACCTAGGTTGGTTAGTGAGACTTTGCACTAGGCTTGCTAGATTCTCTAATAACAGGGAATAATTGAGGTCCAGCAATGAGGAGAAGCTCCTCCAAAAGAAGAGGCGCCTCCTCCAAAAGAGGAAAACCCCATAGGCACAACACCTTTAGAAGACTAGACAAATTTCACTACAACAACCAATACGAAAGTTATTAACGCTGCATATGTGCTCAAGCTTTTCCTAGAGCATAGGATTTCTGCAAAATGTTAGTTGATATGGGCACAACACTAGCAATAAAAGAAAGGTAATTGTACACCAAAACACACGAGATAGCTAGTATTAAAGTATGAGAGAAGATTGCAAGAACTTTACATATATTTTAAACTCAATTGTGTTAAAAAATAGAGTACAAAATTGTGGGAGAGTGACCAAGTTTGACCATGTTTCCAATAAAATATGCTAGTTTGGATAAGTGATCAATTGACACCAAGCCACTCAAATGAGATGAGGATAAAGTACAACATATAATCTAATTTGCACAAAATGCCGAAACGTTTTGGAGTTTTTGAAACAGGTATGTTTAGAAACATCACCTCCCAAAAATGGAAACGTCAGTTGAAACGCCGACAGAAACTATATATATATAATATATAGTTACATAGTGAGTAACAATTATCTTGCAAGTAAAAAGGGAATAAGACCCATAGATGACAATTTAGAAGGAAAACCAAGTCTATATTAACTCTCATATATGATTACACGATGGTCGAGTTTCAGAGTTTCGGGTACAGGTACGGCCCGAAATGCTGGGTTCCTAGAAGTGTCACGCAACATAGCATAGAATAGTATAACTATAATACATGTTACACGTGTTCAGTAGCTAATGTACTAATCTTCCAAAGAAGAATGGAATAATCCTTGTGGCTTGGAGTAGATGGGGTCTTTAGATAGGACAATATCTCTACTAAAAGAAAAGTCCTTAAATTGATGGCAGAATGTTACATTGAAGATATGAGGTTCATGAATCCTCACCACTAAACAAAAAAACTCAAGGAGAAACACTGATGTAGGGAGAACAAGAACTACACAAGTAGCATGGTCCAGAAAATGATGAAATGCATTTTGCTTCATAGCCGTAGTGGATGGATAAAGAAGTTGACTGCATCCTTGAGGAGTTGAGGCAATATGATATGCAGGATTGGGGTTCAAATTGTCGATTGAAAAGGTGTCTCTGCCTAGGCCTTGTGTTCAGAAATGCAAAAGATACCTTAATAATTTACTTATTTCAGCAAAAAAAACATATAAGTTTAAACTTAAGAAAAGCATGATAATTAATTTAATTGGTTATTATTGGCTTTGTAACTTAGATTTATGAAGTTTGTAACTTTGGAAATTAATATTTCTTATTTTGACCAAACCAAAAGAAAGTGATAAAATTAACTTTTGGCCCTTGATCTTTATTTAAAGATCTCAAGGAGGAAATAGGGTTACGACAGAAACTATAAATTGTTGGAATGAGTGGGTGAAGGGCATGATTTGGCAGTGTGAGAGAAGAGGGCTGATTTGGGTGAGAATAAGGAAGGTCAAGCAAATGAGGAGAAGAGACCAAGTTCACAAAGAGAGAGGGGTCATGTTCAAGCCATCATCTGTTGAAGAGAAGGGTTGTGCCCAAGCTGAGTTCATAGGAGAGAGAGGTTGAGTCTTTAGGGTTGAGTTCTCTGTTGGAGGAGAGGTGTCCTGAACCATGTTCGCTAAAGAGAAAGGGGTCGTACACTGCAGAGGGAAAGGCCATTTGCTGGGTTGTATTATGTAGAGGAGAGGGATTGCTTTCTAGGTTTGTTCTTGGTTGTAAATTCTCTAGAACTGTTGTTGTAATATTTTCCAAATTTATTCTCTAAAGATCACACTAGATTTTTCCAGGGTAAAAGTTGTTTAAAATTTTATGTGCTTGGATTTCTCGTTTCTGTTGTGATAGTTTGTTAGAAGCTCAATTGTGTTAATTGTGCATAGATTTCAGATCATTTTTTCTTTTTCTTTTTTTAGTCAAAATAAATTTATGGGTATAAAAATATATTGGCACATTAATTGTTTGGAGGGGCTTCGATAAACTAACATGGTACCAGAGCCAAGCCTCTGAAAGAAATTCAAGTGTTGCATAGGTTCATGCTTAAAGGGGTTCATGGTCTTTCTAGGGTTTTCAACAAACAATTAATGAAGGGTTTGATTTACCATGGCAACTAGTATTAGGTATGATGACAGGTTAGGAGCCTCAAACTATCTTCAATAAAAAGTTCAAATCACAATTGTTCTCAAGGAGAACAAGTTGTGGAGCCTTGCTAACTCCACAACAATTGTGCCAGTGTCAAATCCTGTTGCCCTAGATCTCCATAAGGTGAAAGAAGTAAGGGCATAGAGGATCATCTTGGATGGGGTGAAAGATCATCTGATTCCCCGTCTATCAGAGAAAAAGACTGCCAAAGAGATGTGAGATGCACTCACCAAATTGTACCAGACTGACAACCAGAATCAAAAGATGGTGCTAAGGGACAAGCTCTATGACACTCAAACGTCCAAGGGAGAGAACGTGGCTTCCTACCTTACCAGGCTCACACAACTGCGAGATGAGATGGTAGTTGTAGGGGAGACAGTCCCTGATTCTAAATTGGTGCATATAACCTTGAATAAATTTACAAAGTAGTGGGATGTACTTGTGAAATGCATCTTGGGATGAGAGCATCTTCCCACCTAGGAAAGGTTGTGGGATGATTTCACACAGGAGGAGATTTGACAAGGGTCTCAACATGGAAACCAAAATAAGAAGGATGAGGAGGAAGAGAACTTGGCCCTAACCTCTATGGGCAAGGGAAAGGGCAAGAAAGGCTCCACTGAAGGAGCTACCTCGAAGGGCAATAAAAAGAAGTTCGATGCCAACAAAGTGAAATACTTTTCTTGCCACCAGCTAAGGCATTTTTCTAACCAATGCCCTAACAACAAAAAGGGAAAACAAAAGAAGCGGGTGATTGCTGTAACTGAGATGGATGAGTTTGCAACTAGATTTGACGATGAGTTCTCACTCATCGTGTGTCTCTTTAGTTCAATGGCCATCAACATGTGGTACGTTAATAGTGGCGCTTCATGTCACATGACTGGAGTGCGAGACTACTTTACTAATTTGAAGTAGCACAGTTTGGATTTCCACATTGAGCTTGGTGACAATGTCAAGTATAGACCAACAAGCAATGGAATTGTTAATTTTCAGAGGGAGTTTGGGAAGCCTTTACTGATGGAGGATGTGTTGTATGTCCTAGGCTTAACGAAGAATCTGATTTCTATTTCAACCTTGGAGGACAAGGGTTATGTGGTGATTTTATGAGATGGAAAGGTGTAAATTTGTCTCAAGGGTTCTAGCTTCAGCACAACAAAGGTGCTTCGAGTGAGAAGGAACAAGTTATACATACAGACTTTAGTTCGAGCCAGCAAAAGCGTTGGTGAGTAGCAGCAACAACAATGGTGACTTGGGGGAGTTGCAGCATAGGAGAATGGCACACTTGAACCATGGAGCACTCAAAGTGCTCAGGAAGGTTGTGACTGGGCTCCCTAATTTCACTACAAATGAGCATGACGTGTGCAAGGGGTGTGCCATTGGATAGTACACCAAGACAGTGTTTCCCAACAATGACAACAAGTCCAAAGGGATCTTGGACTTGATCCATTCAAATGTATGTGGGCCCATGTCAACCGGGTCTATTGGAGGGTTCGGCTACTACATGACCTTCATAGATGACCATTCCAGGAAAATATGGATCTATTTTATGAAGACTAAGGACAAGGTCTTCAGTCAGTTCCAAGAGTTTAAAGCTCTTGTGGAGAACCAGACAAGGAGAAATATCAAGGTGCTTAGATCTGACAATGGAGGCAACTACAACTCGACTGCCCTTAAGGAGTTTTGTGCAGATTCTGGAATTAAGAGGGAGTTGATAGTTCCATATAATCGACAACAGAATGGAGTAACGAAGGGGAAGAGCGGAGCCATCGTTGGGGCAACGAAAGCAATGTTACATGACCAAGATTTGTCTATGTTCTTATGGGAAAAGGCATGTAACACGAAAATTTATTAGCAAAACAGGAGTCCACCCAAGGTGTTGGGGAGGATGACCACAGAAGAGGGATTCATGGGAAGAAACCAAAGGTTGGGCATCTCCACATTTTTGGGTGCTTGGTTTATTGCCCCATTCCATTAGAGAAGAGGATAAAGCTTGAGTCTATTATGTAGAAGGGTATCCTCATTGGATACAATGAAACCTCAAGGCTTACGGAGTCTACATTCCTACACTCAGGAAGATAATGGTGCGAAAGGATGTGAAATTTGAGGAGGACAAGGCTTTCAAAAAGTCTTGTGGCTCAGTGCCAACTGTAGCAAAGGTTCAAGAACAGGAAGCACCAAAGGAAGAAGGGAGACAACGATTGCAGATTGCAAGACCCCATAATTTTGTGCAGGACTAGTAGCATAAGCATGAGGAGCGAGATGCTCCATTTACCTAGGTCGAGACTTTTAGGAAGAAGAGGTTGAAATGGGCAGAGCATACCTTAAGGGAAGCTTAGGAGTAGGTGGATGCTCTTAGGACTTCAGACAGGGAGAGCAAACCACCACATTCCAATTACATGGCTCTTATGAGCAAGTTGATTGAGGCTGGGCCTTCCAGTTTTCAAGAGGCCTTTGAGCAACAGGTGTGGAGAGTTACCATGGTGGAAGAGTACTCTTCCATCATGAAGAATGTGTTGGAAAATGTAAATAGGTTCAATCTTTATTAATGTATTTGAGTCATCACGTAATGTACTTGTCAAAAGAATAAAGAAAATAATAATTATTATTATTATTATGACTTATTAAAGCATGGGTTTCATGCTTGGGTCATCATGTTTTAGGTCAACGTCCCCATTGAGGACTTCTAGCATTTATTCTGAGTTAATAGTGTCATTGTACTTTTAAAGAGACCCTTCTTGGGCTTTT
Source organism: Pinus taeda (assembly GCA_000404065.3). NCBI lineage: Eukaryota > Viridiplantae > Streptophyta > Pinopsida > Pinales > Pinaceae > Pinus > Pinus taeda. The sequence goes on along the minus strand of APFE030436933.1, from coordinate 7,286 downwards.
GAATCATGTAAAAAGGTTTATTATTGAGTAAAATATGATTTATGTAACCTCCACACCAAGTCGGCCTAATGGAGATCAAGTCGGCCTAAATGACACCTATTCGACCTCACTTGGAGCCTATAAAAGGAAGGAGATCGAATTCATTTGGAGAATCATATCTCAAGCTAGTTCGATATCTCTCTAGAAGCCAGAAAAAGTGTGAAGTGGCTCAAGGAAGCCAAAAGGAGTGCAAGTTCGGTCAAGGTCAAAGAGAAGGAAGAAATCGAAGTTTTGGTGCTACTCTCTCTCTCTTAAGTGCCCTAGTTTGGGAGATCAAAATATTCGTAGTGTTGTTGTTGCCAATTGATGCCTGATGTTGTAAGTTGCTACAGAGTCGAAGTTGTTCAGTTGGAAGTGCTACTGCAAAGGGGTTGAAGATCTGGAAGGGCTGACTTGGTGTGGAGGGAAGGTTTAGTCTATGTCTAGGTTGAAGAGTCTCAAAGAAAACTATTGAAGGAAGAGAATTTTTTACTGGGTTTTCCCCTCGAGGGGGTTTTGCCCTGGCATAGTGCCTACATCTTGTGCCTTGTGTTTTTGTGATCTTCATACACACATAATATGGTAATTTCTTGATGGAAGATAAGATAATAAAGAAGTAAAAGAAGCCAACATAACTCACAAGTAATTATCGAGAAAGAGGAATCAAACCCTAGTCTACTTGCATTGATTTCTCAACATGGTATCAAAGCTAAGGTCAGAAAAGGTTGAAGATCACTTTTTTGGCTCAAAAGGAATGGACATGGAATCTCCCTCTTTGATAAACTATATGAGAATGGGTAACAACATTGTTCGAAGTTGGATCAAGAAGGTCATCCACTACTTATCCAACAGGGTCAAAAGTTAAGGATTCTTCATTGCTCTTACAGGTTCTCTTAGTGATGACAATGCCTGGATCATTGATAGTGGAGCATCAAGGCACATGACAAGAGAAAGTAAACAACCTCACACTCTATCAAAGGAATCATCTTCTCATACAATGCAATTGGGAGATAACAAAAGTTATTAAGAAGCCTAGGATCAACATCATTAAAAGCTTAAGAACGGAGCTATGGTGAAGGAGACCTTATAAGGAAAGAAGCTTACTATCTTCTAGGACAATGTCTAACACAATAAAGGAAGAGAACAAATTAGAAGAATCATTCAATGCTTGAAAGAAGAGGATAGATCTCATCCTCGAAAAGAATAAAGTCTTGGATCTAGTAAAAGGACAAGTGAAGAAGTCTACAAAGAAATCAAGAAGCCTAAAGGGCCAAGAAAGAAGGGACAAGGACCAAGCAAACTTTGCCAAAGAAGTTTACCAAAGAAGAACATGATGGAAGGACTCGAAGTCAAAGATCTATTTGCTAGGAACTCTTAGGGACTCTATCCCTTGCATCCCTCAAGTTTGGAAGGAGCCCTTACCAACTTTAAAGATAAGTATCTTACTCCTTGTATTGTCTTTTATATTTGGTTTCCTTAGTTATCTAAGTTTGTTTATATTAAATACTCATCACATTTCTAGTCATATTTTTGTTTAGAAAAAACTCGTTGAATACTCAAGGAACATGGAAGAAGGGCTCACAAAACAAAGCATTGGAATTACAAGGTTTGTTACGAAACAAGAGGTATGTTTTGAATTACAAGTTTTTGATATTTATTCTTGATAAATTATTACTAACATCTTTTTTGTCTAGCTTCTTGAATCTTAAAGATTCTTGATTGGGTGATTCATCATTAGATAAATCTACCCTCCTTATATCTCTGATTATTCTTGTGGAACCCTAGAAATATTCATTGTGAAAATCCTAACTTAAGAGTATGTCAATGATTATGTGTGAAATTGTAATATGCTTAGGGTTATTGTTGAAAGAAAATATCTGATGTTTTGAAGAAGTCTAAAATAATTGGTTGATGCTTTGATGATGTCTTGTTTGGGGTTGTGGTATGATTATGGAAACCCTAACTTGTTAGGGTTGAATGATAATGTCTAAAAACCTGAACCTTTGAAGTGTTGGTAATTTAGGGTTTGTTATGTTCTTATATTGAAACCCTAGCTCATTCGGGTTTGGTGGAATGTGTAAGCAAGACCCTTATAATGTCTTAGAAACGATTTCCTTGGGATGTGTGTGTTTGTTCGATCAAACCCTAGTCTAATCAAGTTCCTTATATGTCTAACTCTTATTGATATTTGTGAAGTTGGGTTTGACTAACACATGATATGAAATGCCTATGCATGATCATAAAGTCCTAGATGTATCAATTGACTTGTTTGTCGGTGGTCATGAATCCTAGGTTTTGAAAATAAGCCTAATTGAAGGTTGTTTCTCTAGGATCATAGTATGTGTGCATTCTAAGGTTTTGGAGTTAAACCTTAGTAGAAGTAAAATCTCTGGTATATGATGGCAATGTGATAATTTAAGATTTGTGTAAGATAGTTGCAATCTGAGTCTTAGTTATGATTGATGTTTAAATGTTTGAGAAAATCTAGGGTTTGCAACAAACCCTAGTGGAAGCTAGTCATGTTATTGATTGAGTTGTGATTGGTTTTGATTATCAAATCTCATGTATGAAATCCATGGTTTGTATGAAACCCTAGTGGGAAGTCCAACATATGAATTCTAAAAGTTGTTAGATACTTTGTAGATCTATATTTCTTTGAATTGTTTCTAGGGTTTTCTATATGTTGTAGTAGGGTATGTCATACCTTTGGAAGAAACATTGAAAGCCTAGATGTAATGGAAGTTGTCTAGGGTTTATGACAAAGTCTCTAGCAAGATGTTGAAGAGTATGTGTATCTTGTTTGTAATTAAGGTTGGGTATCTGATATATATAAAGTTGAAATGCTTCCGTGATTCTGATATGGCTAACTTCATGTTTCTATAAGATTTGGTTGTACTTGCTAGCTAAGTTGTGTAGGTACACAATCTTCAAGACGGTGAAGATGTTTGTAAAGTAAAGTTGATGTGATGAGCATGATGTGAATGGTGGGTAATGATAACTCTGATGAGATGGATGGAAGCCACAAAAGATTCCTTGATGTCGTAAAGAAGAAGTAGAACTCCCTAAGTTAAGAGGAAGCTTGAATGAAAGAAATCTCCCTAGATAGAGAAGGAGCACGGGTGAAAGAAATTTCCTTAGGATAAGAGGATGGTTGAGAATATTCCTTATACAAGAATGATTAGATCCTCTCTGATTAAGAGGGAGTGATAGATATGGTTCTCTACTTCATGTGTCATGCACTAGACCAGGACTAACAACCGCAAGTTTTAGTGAAGGCCATGGGTGAAAGAAGAAAATTGGAGAATGTATTTTGAAAGGCTACTAAGGTAAGAAAAGTTGGATCGATTTGTGAAATATGTTGTTGCATGAGAAGTAGGAAAGGAAGCTGCATGGTTGAGGAATCTTCTTTCAAGATTCATTGGGAAAGCTCTAAGTCCTATTATGGAAAGTTGAGAAGCAACATCAAGTTGTCTAGAAGAACCCAAAGGTTTGTATTTGATTATGTACATTTGAAAGTGTATTACTGATTGGGGTTGTGTTTGTACAGGGAAATCTCTCGAAGTTTTGATAGCATGCTGGTTATCGATCAGTTTAATCGGGAGAAATTCGTTGAAGCTTTGTGAGTAAAGCATTTCCTGGGAGGACATTTGGTCGGCACCTTGTGTTGATGTCTAGGTCACAAAGTTGGGAGGGTGGTGTTGGTCATAGAGCTCTGACCCCAGATACGCACCTGGATCCCTAGGTTGATGGCTAGTAAGTAATCCTGATGGTACCTAGAGAGGCTGAAAGCTTGAGTCCATCTAAGTCCCACTTGGATAGATTGCCCTGGTCAAGAATCTAGTCCATGGCATTGCAGTGCCTAAAAAATCATCATGGTTCATATAGTTGAGATCTTCCTTGTACTTATATATGATGAATACCTCCCTAGTTAAGAGGGAGTGTTGGAAAATGTAACTAAGTTCGGTCTTCATTAATGTATTTGAGTCATCATGTAATGTACTTGTCAAAATAATAAAGAAAATAATTTTACTATTATTATTAAGATGTATTAAAGCATATGTTTCATGCTTGGGTCATCATTTTTTAAGTCAAAGTCCCCATTGAGGACTTCTAGGATTTGTTTTGAGTTAATAGAGTCATTGTACTTTTAAAGAGACCCTTCTTGGGCTTTTGAATCATGTAAAAAGGTTTATTATTGAGTAAAATATGATTTATGCAACCTCCACACCAAGTCGGCCTAATGGAGATCAAATCAGCCTAAAGGACACCTATTCGACCTCACCTGGAGCCTATAAAAAGAAGGAGATCAAATTCATTTGGAGAATCATATCTCAAGCTAGTTGGATGTTCTCTAGATGCCAAAAAAGGTTCGAAATGGATCAAGGAAGCCAAAAGAAGTGCGAGTTAGGTCAAGGTCAAAGAGAAGGAAGAAACTGAAGTTTTGGTGCTACTCTCTCTCTCTTTCGTGCACTAGTTTGGGAGATCAAAGTCTTCCAAGTGTTGTTGCTCCCAGTGGTTGCCTTATGCCATAAGTTGTTGCATAGTCGAAGTTGTTGGGTTGGAAGTGTTGGCAAAGGTGTCGAAGATCTAGAAGGGCTGACTTGGTGTGGAGGGAAGATTTGATCTATGTCTATGTTGAAGAGTCTCAAAGAAAACTATTGAAGGAAGAGAATTTTTTATTGGGTTTTCCCCTTGAGGGGGTTTTGCCCTGGCATAGTGCCTACATCTTGTGTCTTGTGTTTTTGTGATCTTCATAAACACATAATATGGTAATTCCTTGATGAAAGATAAGATAATAAAGAATCAAGTAATTATCAAGAAAGAGGAATCAAACCCTAACCTACTTGCATTGATTTCTCAATAGAATGATGTATGGGAGGTTGTGCCATGGCCTGAAGGGAAATAAGTGTTGGGATCTAGGTGGATCTATAAGATCAAACACTTTGTTGATGGTAGTGTTGAGAAGTTCAAAGCTTGGTTCGTGGCTAAGGAGTTGACTATGATGAGACATTTGACCCTGTAGCTAGGTATTCCTCCATCAAGGTCGTGATTTCCATTAGTGTAGAGATGGTTTGGAAGATCCATCAGCTGGATATCAAGATGACATTTCATAATGGTGTGATTGAGGAGGTCTATATAGCGCAACTAAAGGGATTTGAAGTGCATGGGAGGGATTCTCATGTATGCAGATTGAAGAAAGCATTGTACGGACTCAAGCAAGCACCACATGCATGGTATTCCAATATAAACAACTATCTGCTAGGGATGGGCTTCACCAAGAGTGATCCTAACTCAAACCTATACTAAATATTGGTTAGGAGAGAGCCACTCATTATCATGTTATATGTGGATGACTTGTTCTTATAGGTTCAGAGAAGCTCCTTGCAGATTGCAAGAGGGATCATGCTTCAAAGTTCGAGATGAAGGATATGGGGTTGATGCTCTACTTTCTTGGGCTAGAGGTGTGGCAGAGAGATGGGAAAATCTTCCTTGGACAAGGGAAGTACGTATTGGAGATCCTGAAGCATTTTGGGATGCAAGACTACAGACCTATGGCTATGCCAATGGTGACCAATTGGAAGAAAATTGATGCTTTCGAGTCAGAGGTAGTGGACCCCACTTTATATAGGCAGTTGATTAGATCTATTATGTATCTTTTCAACACCATATTGAATAAATGTTTTGTCATCAATACACAGTCAATTTGTGTTGGAGCCAAAGTGAGTCCATTGGTTGGCAACGAAACACAGACTAAGGTATCTGCGTGGTATGGTGGAGTATGGGTTATATCCTAGGAGATGGAGTGAAACTACTAGGTTATTTGGATGTTGACTAGGCAGGGAACGCACTTGACAGGAAAAGTATTTTACGATGTTGTTTTAGCTTGGGGTATGGAGTTGTTTCTTGGTTTAACAGGAAACAGAAGTCAGCTACACTAAATTATGCTAAGTATGAGTACATGGTAGCAAGTTTGGCATCATGTGAGGCCATTTGGCTTCAGAAGTTACTCATGGGGTTGTTCAATTAGGAGTTGGAGCCAATTGTGATATATTGTGAAAATTAGAGCTAAATCAAACTCTTGAAAAATCCAGTGTTTCATGACAAGTCGAAACATATATAAATCAAGTATCAATTCATTCGGGACTGTGTGCAAATAGGCCAGGTGAAGCGGCAACATGTACCTACAAATGAGCAGGGTGCAAGCATCCTCACGAACGCCTTGATGAAAGGAAAGCTTGTCTTGTTCAGGGGCAAGTAGGGGGTGTTTAAAAACTGTAAAGACCAGAACACTGAAATACAAGACCGTAATAATTTGAAATACCTACTGAACTGCTGTGTGTTGATCTGTTGTCCTGCTCCTGTTCTCCTGCTGCTTCCTCTCGTTCAAGGCTGATTCGATTACTGGGAAAACCAATTCCTCCCAGCCAATCCAGCAAGCTTCTGTGAAGCTTACTGCCCCCGTGCCCAGAACCTCAGGTCAATCAAAGCTCTCGTTCCTCGATCTTTCTTTGCCCTCTGTCCTCCTCTGAGTTTCCCCCCCTCTCGGCTCAGTCCAGTGGTTTTTATATATCAGGCTTGGCGGTGGCCGCCTTCCAGCCTACGGCCACCGCTCTTCCTCCTCCTAACACCTTCCTGCATGCATGATCTCCTTAGATATTTATCCTTCTGATAGGTTTGGTTGTTGTCGACCGTACATGAGGGTTCATTGTTTTATCATTTTATTACCTTTATGAAACTTTATGTTCTATTTTATAAAACTCAATTCTTTTTATGTTTATCATAAGTTTAATTTATATTTAATTATTTATTATATACTTTAATTTTTATGGAATTAAACTTTATATATTATACATTTTTAACTTATATTTATTATAAAATTTAACTTATATTCATTTTTAAAGTTTAACTCATATTTTATATATAGAGGTTTATTATATCAATTTTAATATAAGTCTAAACTTTACATTAATTAATTAGTTTAAATGGGTCGTTACATACACTCCCCCTTCGGAAAACTTCGTCCCGAAGTTAGAGTTTAGGTTTAAGCTTTTAATGGACATATCCTGCTCCATCCAATTTCCCAAGCTATTCTAAAATCAACCTATCCTTCCTAATCTCTTCCGCTCCCATCCTATCCGTCCTCTACTGGAGTATGCCATGATGTCAGTTTTACTGACCCAACCATGCATAAACTCTAAGGTGACAGCGTCGGTTATACCGACCTGATCCCCAGTAGGCATCCGGCAGTCATCATCACACGTCTAGGG
>APFE030436927.1:0-17772 GCA_000404065.3 Pinus taeda | reverse complement strand
CTCTTCCACTAAATGATTTGATTACACCGACTTTTTGGTTGCGCTCTCCATTCACTGACTTTGTTTTTACACGGTCGGTAGCGTGAAGATTTGAATAATGTTAAATACCGGCACACCTTAAAACATTTAAACAATCACCAGTCACTAATTCAAAAATTCCAATAAAAAATTCAAAACCATGCAGCTTTTCGATTATTTGATCGCACGGGCGCAGATCTTCTTTGCATTATTACAGAGTTTTTTAGCTGAGAAGTTCAACTAGAGTTACCAAGCGGGTTCCAGAAGAGTTTTATTTAAACAGTTTTTCTTCCTTGGCCATTCCAGCTCGTTCCAAAGATATAGAGATTGGAATAATTATTCAAAGCTGAAGCAGCATTTAATCGCTGAGAAACTCATTTTTTGAGTACAAATTGTGATATGGTGAAGCAACTTTTATGGGTTATTTAATTTGTCATCATTGTTGAATATGAAATGAATTATTTTAACCAAATTAAGAAGCCAACAGTACTATGAAGAACAATACATAAAAAAACAATTAAAAAAACACAGTGAATGTGTGAGCTAGAAACTGCTTTAAATCTCATATATTGATTCAACTGTTAACTACATTATTAAATAGTAAAACTATTACTAAAATCAACTATGGAATAATTCTACTGCAATTACAACTAATTTCTAGCACTTTCGAGCAGCACTCACCACCCTAACAATCTGCTGCTTTATTTTTGCAGAGAACACAAAATATGCTCGCTACTTCTTCAGCATTTTACATAACTAATTAAGAATTAATTCTAACACCCCCATTAATGATTAATGAGGATTTACTATCTTATCTCTTATTGCCAAAAACTGATCTTTTGACACTGGTTTGGTGAAGATATCTAGTTGATGGTGAGTATTTATATGCTTTAATTCAACATCCTTCTTCTGCACCAAATCTCTATGAAGTGATATTTCAGGTCAAAATTTTTTGTCCTGCTGTGATGAACTGGATTCTTTGCTAACTTGATGGCACTTATGTTATCACAATAAATCATTGTAGGCTGAACTTGTTTTTCTCCAATTTCTTCCAAAAATTTTCTGAGCCAAAGAGCTTGTGTACCTGCTGAGGTAACAACAACATACTCTGCTTCTATGGATGAGAGGGCAACAATGCTTTGTTTTTTTGAGCTCCATGTAATCAAACCAGAACCAAAAGGGAAACAATTTACAGATGTGGACTTATGGTCATCAAGACTACCTCCCCAGATCTGAATACTTTTCAGAAGAGTAGTAATGAATACCAAAATTTAGAGTGCCTTTCACATACCTTAAAATCCTCTTGGCTGCCTTCATATGTATTTCAGATGGATTTGTCATATATCTTGAAACAAGTGAAACTAAATATGTAATATCAGGCTTTGTGTGTGTGAGAAATATCAATCTCCCCACAATACTTCTGTAAGTTTTCTCATCAACTAAATCAGCACCATCATCTCTACATAAAACCTCTCCATAAGCACTTGGAGTAGGGGATGGATGACAATCAAGCATATGAAATTTATTTAACATATCTTGTGCATACTTTGTGTGAGAAATGAAAATCTGATCCTTACTTTGATAAACCTCCATTCCTAGAAAATAGTTCATGATGCCTAGATCTTTCATCTCAAATTCCTTCATCATACCAGCTTTGAATTTATCATTCATCTTAGAACTACTACCCATATACAATAGATCATCAACATACAAACTTATGATTAAAATATCAATACCTTCTTGTTTGTAGTAAAGGGTATGATCATTCTTACTTCTCTGGAAGCCTTTTTCCTGAAAGTATCCATCAATCCTTGCATACCACGCTCTTGGTGCTTGCTTGAGGCCATACAAAGCCTTCTTCAACTTGTAGACATTATTCTCCTTTCCTTCCACTTCAAAACCTTGTGGCTGCTCCACATATACTTCCTCTTCTAAGTACCCATTCAAGAAGGCACTTTTCACATCCATATGATGTATGCTCCACTTTTTATGAGCTGCTAATGAAATCAACATTCTAATGGTCTCCTGTCTAGCTACTGGTGCAAATGTCTCTTCATAATCAATTCCATACTTCTGTGTGAATCCTTTAGCAACTAATATTGTTTTGTGTCTTTCAACACTCCCATCACTGTTAAATTTAGTATTATAGACCCATTTGGTGCCAATCTTTTTCTTGTCATGTGGAAGCTCTGTCAACTTCCAAGTGTCATTCCTTTGAATGGAATCCATCTCTTATTGCATGGCTTGCATCCAAACATCATTAGTACATGCATCTTCAAAACATGATGGTTCAAATTCAGCCTTGGCTAATAAAGCAAAATTGACTATCTCACCTATTGGGCTTTCTTCATGTGCTTGATTTACACTCCTCTCATAGATATCACTCAATCTTCTTATCTTCCTTGTAGAACTTGGAGAAGAAGATGGACTTGAACTTGATGTTGAAGAAATTGATGAAGGGCTGCTTGGTGGAGTTAAGCCACTAGCTACAGAAACATTAGTTGGCTGCTCATGATCATTATCAACAATTATATCATCATTCAAAACAGATTTTGTCTTCTCAAAATGGCCTTTTTGATGACCATAAACTCCCCCTTCATCAAAAATTACATCTCTTGAGACAATAAGCTTGTTAGTTAGAGTATTATACAATTTATAAGCCTTGCTTGTCTCACTATACCAAATAAAAACGCATAACTCACTCTTTGCATCTAACTTTTTTCTATTTTGATGAGGTACATGCACATAAGCCAAAAAACCAAAAATTTTGAAATGATTAACATTAGGCTTTTTTTCATTCCAAGCTTCATAAGGAGTCATATTTTCCAGTGCAGTGGTGGGGCTACGGTTGAGGATGTATACTGCTGTAGCAACTGCATCTCCCCAATAAGAGTTGCTCAATCCCTTAGTTTGTAGCATGCATCTTGCCATTTCAACCACAGTACGATCTTTTCTTTCAGCTATGCCATTTTGTTGGGGTGTGTATGTTGTAGTATGCTGCCTCTTGATGCCATTCACATCACAATAATTCTGGAAAGCTTTTGAGCAGAATTCTCCTCCACGGTCAGTCCGCAAACATTTGATCTTGCATCCTCTCTCATTTTCTACAAGGGCTTTTAACTTCTTGAATGTATCTAGGGCTTCAGTTTTGGCCTTCAAAAAATATACCCAACAATTTCGTGAGTAATCATCAATAAAAATGATGAAATATGATGACTTACCCAAACTCTTAGTCTGCATAGGACCACATATGTCTGAATGAACAAGCTGAAGTGGGTGATGAGCTCTCCATGCACTACCCTTTGAAAACCTTTCCCTTGCATGCTTTCCTTTAGCACATCCTTCACAAACCTCCTTATGCTCTTCTACCTTGGGCAAACCAGAAACTAATGCATGTGAGGTTAGAAACTTCAATCTCTGAAAATTTAAATGCCCATACGTGAGATGCCATAACCAAATTGAATCCTCATAAGCCATATTAGCAAGATTGTTGTTATGTTCATCAAACCTCAAGGGAAACATCCTATTTCTTGTCATAGGCACAACAATGATCACCCTATTTCCCTTATTCTTATCATAGATAGTACATGTCTTATTTTCTAAGACTACTTTATAATTTTTCTCACAGAGTTGCCCAACACTCAACAAATTATGCTTCAATTGTGGAGTATAATAAATGTCATGAATACTCTTTATACCTTCTTTTTTTTGGACCTCCATAGCTCCTTTGGCAACAACCTCCAATGATTTATCATCACCAAGCTGGATCTTGGATTTGAAACTTCCATCCTTTGCTGAAAACAACTTCTTATTCCCTGTCATATGGTTAGAGCATCCAGAATCGAGGTACCAAACATCTTTACTAGTATTTTCACCTTTGGCATAAGATAAAAATAATTGATCTGGAGGATACTCACTACTTTCTTGAGCATAATTAGCATTTTTACCTTATCTTCATTCTCTTTCAAAGTGGCCATACCTGTTACAATGGTAACATTGAAGATTTCTCTTATCAAATCTACCTCTACCTCTTGCTCTGAAACTACCTCTTCCACTTGAGCCACCTCTTCCTCTACCTCTTGAATAATTTTGGTTTTGCCATTTACCTTGACCTTGATGGCTTTTGGTGCTACTGCTACTTACATCTTCATTCTTTGTAATTTGTAATTTAGAGGAAAAAACTTTCTCTACAACTTCAAAAGTTTCCTTCAATCTTTCTTCATGAGACATCAAAGATCCAACCAATTCATCAAACTGTAGTTTTGCTAAATCCTTACTTTATTCCATGATTATTGCAACATGATTCCATCTATGTGTTAAAGATCTCAATACTTTTTTAATTAAAACTTCATTACTTACAGCTTCTCCAAGTGTAGCCATTTTATTGACCACATCTTTGACTCGCACACAATAGTCACTGATGCTTTCAGCTTCTTGCATCTTCAAATTCTCGAAATCTCGCTTCAATGTATGAAGCTTGACCACCTTAACTTGATCACTACCTTGGTAAGCTTCTTGTAGAGTCTCCGAGGCAGCTTTGGCAGTTTTTGCTCCTGATATTCTTGGAAATAAGCTCTTATCAAGAGCTATCTGAATGTGAAACAAAGCTTGAGCATTCTTCTTCCTTGCTTCCTTTCTTGTTGTTCTTTCATTGGCTGTAAGAGCATTCCAATCAGCTGGCTCCTCATATCCTGATTCAACAATCTCCCACAAATCTTTTCCAATAAAAAATGTTAGCATCTTAATGCACCAATAAGCATAATCGTTCCCATCAAATTCTGGAACTAGCATCTGGTTAGAATTTGACATGATTAACTTTGGCGAAATTACAACAATACAACTTGAACCCAAAATAATTTTACCTTCTTTGATACCACTTGTTGAATATGAAATGAATTATTTCAAGCAAATTAAGAAGCCAACAGTACTATGAAGAACAATACATATAAAAAATATAGATAAAACAATTAAAAAAACACAGTGAATGTGTGATCTAGAAAATGATGCAAATCTCATATATTGATTGTTAACTACATTATTAAATAGTAAAACTATTACTAAAATCAACTATAGAATAATTCTACTGCAATTACAACTAATTTCTAGCACTTTCCAGCAGCACTGACCACCCTAACAATCTGCTGCCTTATTTTTGCAGCATTTTACATAACTAATTAAGCATTAATTCTAACAACCATCATGTCACTTCTCAGTGTGCCATTCTTTCAACAGCCAATGCCCATTGGCCGTTTTAGGAACTTGATGACCATAATCAACACAATAGGATACATATAATCCAAGGAAGACAATAGGAAAGCCTTTCCCAATTCAATTTGTTCAGTTAATAAAAATAAAAATGACAAATTACAATATTGGTCTTTATGATAAACCACAACAAAAAAATTGGAAACTTTAGCTAAAAAAAATATTAGATGTGATTTTTCAGAAAAATTATCTTCTAAACCTATGGATCACGGAAGTTGTCTAAACTCGGAATGATACCATCTTTTTACTACTTCATAAGAATTTACGATAAGAAAATCCCTTATTTGTTAAATGGTGAAACAATAAATAAAGCTCGGAAGATTCGTTAAGTTCAAACTCCACAGATCCATACTACTAATTTCATGCACTGAGAGAATACAATTGGCTTGTGTCGTTGATTGATCTACGAGAAACACTTTAGATTGGAACCTGTTATCTCAGCAACCTGTTATCTCGATAGGCTGTGATCATTGGTATTCTTGGCATTTTCACTTGGCTTGTGCCCAACTATTTTATTTGGAAAATTCTTGATAGGAATCTGATTCTTTCTAAGAGATTATATCAGAGAAGAGAATACCAAAATTAAAAGAAACTTGTGAAACAATAGATTAGATCTGACTACTTGATAACAATAGGATATGAATGAGTAAAGCTTTTCAAGTAATTCTGCGGGATCATATTAAAAAAATAAAACAGAGATTGAAACACTAAATGAGTAATGCTTTTCAAATAATTCTTATTAGGTGGTGGAGATTTCTCAAAATAATCAATTTGTTACTAGCAGATACAAATATCCTTCACTGGCTTTCCCTAACCCTGGATTTTTAAGAAACTTCATGGTTGAGGTTTTCAGATTCTTCACAGCTAGAATGTTGAGATACTTGTAACATCCTCTTCTTCAGAATCAGAGGATTGTGATTATGGGGAGTCTATACTGTGAGCATATTGATTATTGCCATTTCCAAAACCAAATCCAATGTGGAATCCAGAATCAATATAGAATCCACTAGACCATACGCAACAAACACCCTGATTATTTGTCGTGAAAATGTTTTGCGTCCTCTCATAATATGCAAATCCTTTATTTTGAGACCCGAGTACCTCCTTTCTGATTTCCGAACAATTTGACACATTCTTGCTGAGCTTTGCCCGGCATTGTCCTATCACAATACTGCTTGTTGAAATGGTAATTTCAACTACGGGTACAGTTGAACAGTGACAACATTTATTTCCAGCAAAACCACCCGACCTTATCACGTCACTTTTCATTGAAAGATGGTTTTCCTCCTAAGCACAACAATACAGTATGTTGTTTCACAAGTGTCCACAGGGAGTTTTCAAAACAACCATTTTCCCGGAAGGTAATGTTCATTTGTTTTGTTCAAGCGATAGCCATTCGATTAAGATGATGGTTTTCCACGGTTGATTGAAACTAAAATTTGCATAGAGGCTTGCACCATGGACATAAAGTGAAGTTTTCATTTTGACCGCGAGTAAAACAATAAATGAAATTAATTGTATTTGATTGAAACTAAAAGTTGCATAAGGCCTGCACCATGGACATAACCGTGAAGTTTTTATTTTGACAGCCAGTAAAACAATAAATGAAATTAATTGTGTTTGGTGGAAAGTAGGTGAAGTATTTTAATTTTAATGTTTTTTTTATTTTAAGGAAGTATGGGCATAGGTAAAAGTATTGTTATGTTTGTTTTTTGGTCGTATTATTGTATATGCAATGAACTTGTAATGTGAAGGTAGCAGCAGAGGGAAAGGAGTTTTGTTGTTGAACGAGTAATGGAGCACTCAGAAGTGTGAGTGAGAGTATTTTTGTTTGTTGAAACAAAAGGCGATACGCACAACAATGCGAATGTTTTTTTGTAAGTATATATATATATATGAAATGCAAAATACACAGTAGTAAAAAAAGTAATTTCTCTCTTTGTAATGCACAGCAGTGTAGAAATAGTTTTGGGTGTTGAATATGAAATGTAATATGCCACACTGAATGAAAATCTTTTTACACACAGCAGTGTGAAATGTGCAAGCAGAGACCAAGCCTTTTATGAACAGGAGTGTGTTTATTTTCAAAAGAAACATAGTATTTGTTTTGTTGCACAGACACAGTAAATTTTAAAAAGAGACAGTGAAAGTTTTGGAACTGCACTTGAAGTAGTCTCTCGTTGTAATCCGAAGGATTTTTTTTTTGTAACGAAAACAGTTATTGTAATGAATACAAGTGTTCTCTGTGCATGCGTAAATCTCTGTCTTCAGAAAACAATTTTTTTCTGGTTTCTTAGGTTAAAACAGAGTATCATTCTCTTTTTAGTTTTTGTTTGAAATTACCAGAAATTTCCAACAGTGGTATGAGAGCTTGTCCATGCTCTTTGAAGGTGTGAAAGAAGCTGAAGGCAAGATTTCTTGCTTAAGAATCTCAAGAGAGTGAAGACTCAATTAAGACAAAGCCAAGGTATTTCTGATATTAGATTTTTTTTGTGTTACTCTTGAAGACAGTGACTTGTTTTAAATACACAGACAAGTATTTTGAAGCATAGTGTAGAGAGCAAGAATGGCTAGCACCAGCACTAGCATGGGTATCTGTAATACCCAGGTCCCACAATTTAATGGGAAAAACTATGAATATTGGGCAATAACCATGAGAGCCCTGTTTGCCTCACAAAACTTATGGGAATTTGTTGAGGATGGATTTGAAGAACCAGCAGATGAAAATGAGTTTAACAATTTAACTCAGGGAGAGAAAGAACGGTTGAAGAGATATAAGAAGAAGGATTCTAAAGCCCTCCTCTTCTTATATCAAGCAGTACATGAGAGTGTGTTTCCAAGGATAACAGCACCTAAGACATCCAAAAAAGCATGGAAAAATCTCAAGGCAGCCTATCAAGGCATGGAGAAAGTGAAGACAACAAAACTACAGTTGCTGAGAAGAGATTTTGAGAATCTATGCATGAAGGAGTCTGATAATACTGACTCATTCTTCACACGATTAATTGGTCTAATGACACAAATAAGGTCTCATGGAGAGATTCTTTAAGAAAGGAGGATTCTGGAGAAACTATTGACGGTCCTATCCTCAAAGTTTGATGTGATTGTCACCACCATAGAAGAGACAAAGAATCTCACAAACTTCTCAGTTGATGAACTACATGCATCATTGATAACACATGAGTAGAGATTGAGTAGAAATGAAAAATCATCTCTAGAGTAAGCCTTCAAGACCGAGATGTCCTTTTGAAGAGGAAGAGGTAAAGGCAAAGGAAACAAGAGAGGAAGAGGGAGAAGCCAAAATAGAGGTTGAAGAAACGGTCCAGCAAATGCTCAAGGAAGAGGCAGCAATCCAAATCAGAACCAAGGCCAAGGCAGCAGCCAAAAAAGTGGACAACATCATTCTCAAGGACAAAGGTATGAAAAATCCAATGTCAAATGTTATTATTGTAAAAAATATGGGCATTATGAAAATGAATGCAGGAAGAAGCATCATGATATGAATAATAGATCTAGTGCCAATTTCACTAGAGAAAATATCAGCCAAGATAATCTTTTGTTAGCCTATAATATAGTTGAAACAAAGAGTGATGATATATGGTTTCTACACTACGGTTGCAGTAACCATATGACAGGAAACATAGCCCTGTTTTCTGAGTTAGATCAGAGTGTGAAGTCACAAGTCATGCTTGGGACTGATAGCAAAGTTTGTGTTATGGGAAAAGGTGAGGTAAATATCTTAACAAAGAAAGGTGAAAAGAAAACCATGGCAGATGTCTATTATGTTCCTAGAATGAAATGTAACCTCCTGAGTATTGGACAACTTGTTCAAAAGGGGTACAATGTTTTCTTTGAGAATGATGTATGCACCATCATGGATAGAAAACCAGCAAATGATGTATTGCTAAAGTGAATATGACAAGGAACAGGATGTTCCCTCTCAGGATAAAAGTAGATTTAAAAGATGGAGTTGAAATTGCAGCAATGACACAAGAGGCTTTCTAAAGCGAACCAAAGGATGAAAATTGGTTGTGGCACTTGAGATTTGGACATCTCAACTTTGGAGTTTGTTACACAGTAATTTGTCACCGTTTGTCACCGTCCCTGTTACCCCTCTCCTGCATCTTGGAGGACCCATTCCAGGACTTGTGAGAAGTGACAAGACTTGAAACCACTTTCCTTATTCACCTCTAAACATGAGCTTCTTATGCCCTTAAGACATCTCCTGCTCATTGCCCTTAAAAACAACCCTTTTTGCATTAGCGTTGGTACCCTGTGTTATGCCCGCGCCAATGGGGAAAATCCTAATTAAAAGGAGCGCCATTAGCACTCTGCCCCAGAGTCGCAATCGCGCCAACCATTTTGGGCAAATATTTCAACTACTCAAACCTCCGAAGGTTCTGCCCACCTCATTCACCAAACTGATTCCAAGTTGAGTGAGGATGGTTTGGCTTCGAATCTCCTTGGATGGAAAGTTGTTTGCCACCATTCCATGGAAATTTCCAAGTGATGAAGCCAAATCCATGATTGTGGGGGATTGACCTTATCTCTTCCTTTTCCTCTATAAAAGCTTGTCTCCATGGCTTGAGCAAGCTAGTTCTAGTTCTGATAGTTCTGACTCTGGTGGTAATACTTGTGCTGAAAGGAAGATATCAAAAGATTGGAGTTGCAAGAAGCCTTCTTTGCATCCATAAGGCTTTATCTAAGTAAGGAGACCTTGTCACTAAAGAGAGAGACAGTTTGTCCCTCATCCCTTCAAGCTTTTGCAAGACTTGTGTAGCTGAGCACACAGCCAAAGGAGGACTTGACGTCAGGACGCTGGTTGTATTCTCCTTTGTTGAATTATTAATAATAGATGACTATCATTATGGTTCCATTCTCGTTGTACTTGTAATGGTTGATGTTGAATTATATCCTTCCTGACTGATGTATAATTGCATATATTAGATTTCACGCTTGTGTTTGTGTTGTTCTCTTTGTGTGCAGGTGTCCATTCACGTGGATAGTGGAGGATTGTGACCGGCCAAGGCAAAGGAACGTGGGTGACATCTCTTCTACAAACTAAAGTGTTGGATCTCAAGAAGGTCTTCATCACCTACCTTTTATTTGCAATTAGGAACTTGCGTGATGGCATTGTTTGATTGTTTCTAGACCTATTCTGGGCTAGTAGGGATCGCCTCTATCCGTAGAGGGGAATTACCTCTCCAACAATTTGGCGACTCCACTGGGGAGTTTAGCTTGTTGTTTTGATTTGTAAACTTAGACGGAGTCTGAAACACGGCCAGATAGCCTTAGAAACACTATTGCTTTGCAGTAGTGAAGTAGATCAAAGCCACTTTAGTCGATCTCCGGTTCGGTTTACGGACTAAACAATTTGGAGTTTGTCTTGCCTCTTTGGTTTTCTTGTGTTTGCTTGCTCAGATAAGCCTTTGGAATTGAGTTTCTTGCTGCCCCTGTGCTTTTTGACTCGCCTTAAGCCTGTGACCCAAGCCCTGGACTGCATATTTTTCTTTTGAAATTAGCAAAATTTGTTAGCGCGCTTTTTGCCTTCACAGTCGCGCTAGTGGCCCTTGTTGCCAATTGACAACACGCGCCAATCTTTGTTTAGCACGAGTTGCAGCCTGACAGTCACGCCAGGCCGTGTAGTTTTTGGTCCACTTGTTTTGCTTGTTGTCTGAGCTTGGATTTGTATTTTTCCACCTCTTTTTCAGTTGCTGGAGTGTGCTTAAGCCCTGTTTGACTGGTTTGCAACCTTTGTCCTCTGGGTGTTTGCCTCCTTCCATTGATTTCATGCTTCAACCCTAAGGCATCTAGTGGTCGTGTGTGTCGAGCCTCCCGTGGGAGTTTTGGGTTCTTCGATCATCCCGTTAACCTTGTGATTGCTTTTCACATTTTCTTTAGTGATTGATTGAAGTGCTTTGGAGTGATTTCCGAATAACTTGCTTTTGTTTGCTTGGATTTCATTCTAGCTTTGTTTGAGCTTAGATCACATAGCTCGCGTGAAGCCTTGTTTTCCTTTTGATTTGGAGAACTATTTTAGTGTTTTGGGATTTCATTGTTCCTTCATTGAGTAAATTTTCTTCTTTGCTCAGTGTTGTTATCTTTCAAAATTCATGCTAGTGCATTGTGCTTGTAGAAAGAAATGAAATAATCTCTTTTACATTTAATAGTGAATGGAATAGAACTTTTCATTATTTGCATTATTGAAAAGAAAAAGTTTTGTTTATTTTCCATTAGCTACATTAGGTTGTTTGGTTGATTGAGTTCGTTTTGTTTGATTGAAGCTCTTAACCTTCTTGTAATTAGTATTCATCGAACGAAATGGCTTTCTTTCGCATGTAGCTTGCATCTAGGAAATTGTGGAAGATCACATACGGTAGGGCCTTAAATTGAAACTTAACTAAAGATCAACCATAAAATAAACCGAATTAACTTAAAAATGCATTGGAACATAACGCAAATATTCTAGAGGTCTAGGCTAGAGACGTGCTCCGACATCGTTAAACCTAGTCACCTTTGTTCTCACATTAAGGTTGAGTGATTCCTCCTGGTGTGGTTCGATTGTGGTCTAGTACGGACTTGGTCTCCCACGTACTGTCGCGTATATATGGGGAGACTCCACTAGGTTTGCATCCTTGATCCATAGGAATCCATTTCTGCCACCTTACAAGTCGTAACGCACCGAACACAACATTCGAGAAGATTGACTGCAGTACAAAAAGTCCTTGGTTTTCATACGATTTCCAAGGTGTATAAGCAGTTTTACGGATTGTCGGGTAAACCCCTTGCCTAGTTTCTCGAGAGCAGTCACTTTTTGATCCTTTTCGGACTCTGTAAAAGAAAAGGCTCTATAGATCATTTGTCACTTCGGGATCTTAAAACATTCGAAGGCGACTAGAGTCACCTTTTTTCCTTTTCTCGACTCTTAAAACATGAAAAGGTCAGTTGTGTCCTAATGTCATAAAAATTTATTCGGCAACGATAACATTTACCTTGGTAGATCTTGTTTGCATTTAGTTTTGAGTAGGGTCTCTTATCGTTAGTTTGCTTAGGGTCTTTGTTTGATCATCCTGGCGGATCCATCGACTCCGTCTCCTATCCCAAGTGACCAAGGGTCTCCATCTTCTGTTTCCCCTTAGACACTGGTTTGTGACGCTCTTCCTATTGTTCTGAGCATCCAACAGTTGAACTCTCGAGCTCCAGAGGACGAGCTGTACGACTTGTTTTGGAACCCTGTTTGGGGACCCTCTGAAGAGGAATTTCCCACCACTCCTGTTGGTGTTCCATCTCCGATGACTTCTTCCGATATGGAGGACACATCTCCTGTGTCGAGTGGGACGCCCGTTATGTAGAGTATTGATACTCCCATTTCGGCTACATCCCCAATCATTTCTACGCCCTACACCGTTACACCTCTCGGTGTCACGGTGTTGGTGCGCTATAGATCTTTGAGGGATGCCATGAACTTCGCGGCTTCCTCTTCTCTGTGGGATCAAAACATCATCCCTACCATAGGACCGTTTGTTTCCCAAGTTCACCATACTGCTGTTACAGTAGTCCCAACCAATCTGACCGTTTGTGTCGCGTCGTCAACTCCAGTTGTTAGTGTCGTTACAGCATCATCTGCTGCCACTTCTGCTGCAGGCCCATCTCGAGGTCCAGCAAAAAGTGGTCAATCGACACATACTGCGAGAGTTGTGCACCCCACAAGTGGTGCCCCTCCTTCTTCCGATCATATGATGGCAGAGGAGGCATATTCTCAATACTTGCATAATGTCCAGAACCTAGGTGGGCAAGGCCCCTATTATGATCCTGAGAATCATTATTTGTATACCTCCTTGCCTGAAGAGCCTTATGTGGAGGCTTCTGTTCCATTGAGTGTGGCTTGGGGTGCTACCAGATATGGTGGCGGCCAGTACCATCAGGGTCAAGGACAGCCATCCCAAGGACCACCCTACTAGGGTCAACAGCCTTACTCGCAGCCTAATCATGGGCAGCAGTATTATGGCCAGATTTACACAGGTCAACAAGGAGGCCCACAAGGACAACCCTATCAGGGACAACCTTTGGCCTCTAGTGGTTCATCTTTCACATATCTTGGGCAACCTTCTGGAAACCCGGGACAACCCAATGCTCAACAAGGACAACTCGGGACCCAACAGGGCTACCCTTCGAGGCAACCTCACGGGAACCAGGGAGAACCTTACGGTCAGCAAGGTCGACCCAGAAGCCAGCAAGGCAACCCTTCTGGGCAAGGGGGCCAGCCTTACGCACAACAAGGCCAACCTACCGCTTAGCAACCATCTGGTCAACAAGGACAATCCTCGGTTGCGCAAGGGTAGCCCCTCGCTCAGCAAGCTCGACCTTCTGGACGAATGGGGCCGTCTCAGATCCGACCAGTACAACCTTCTGGCTAGATGGCCCAGCATGCAGGTGGGTACCAATCTCGACCTCCTCATTCAGGTGGGTACCAATCCCAGCATCCGTATTCAGGTGGGTATAAATCCCAGCCTCCTTATTCAGGCGGGTATCAATCCCGGCCTCCTTATTCAGGTGGGTATCAATCCCAGCCTCCTTATTCAGGTGGGTATCAATCCCAACCTCCCTATTCAAGTGGGTACCAATCCCAGCCTCCTTATTTAGGTGGGTATCAATCCCAACCTCCTTATTCAGGTGGGTACCAATCCCAGCCTCCTTATTCGGGTGGGTACCAATCCCAACCCCTGTATTCAGGTGGGTATCAATCCCAATCTGGTCATCAAATTCCGCTTGGTTCCCAAGCTTAGTACAGATTCCAACAACTCCAGGGGAAAAATCAATATACCCCGTATCAAAATTACCAGCAGCCGCAGGGTAACCCTTTTTGAAATTATCAACAACCCGCTGGCCAGTATGGTAACCAATGGGGCACTGGGGGGCAGAACCAGTATCAGCAACCTGGTTCTGGAAACAAACCTTACGGACAAAATCCTTCTGGACAAGGCCCTTTTGGACCTGGTCCATTGGGACAAGGCCAGTGGGGGCAATCAGGAACTGGATGGAATTCTGGCTCTACCTCGTATCTGGGACAAATGTCCTTTAACCTACAGCTACCATTTCTCGCGACATTGGAACTGCCCGATGTGTCAAAGTGAACGAATGATCCCATTTTACATAATCCACAATGGCCACCAGTTCCAACTAAGATACCTAGTGATTGTCCCAAATTCGACGGAAAAGCCTGAGAGGACCCTCAAGCTCATGTGATGACGTATCACTTATGGTGCTCGTCCAATTCATGGCTCGATGACTCGATTTGGCTTCGCCTCTTTCAGAGGACTCTCACTGGTTTGGCCGCTAAATGGTATATTGAATTGACCCGCGTGTCATTTCAAGATTTCAATTCGTTGGCCATGGCATTCCTTACTCACTTTCAGTTACCCATTCGGTACGAGACAGGGACTCACCTCCTTACTTCTCTTAAGCAGGATACGGCTACGCATATCTCCAATCATATACATGAATGGAGAAGGTGTCGCAGGTTGATCAAGTTCTGGATTCCTGATCAACTCCTCACCGACTGGTTCACGACTTCCTTTGTCCCTAAGATTGCACGAGACATTGCTATGGGAGCCTGTGTAATTGAAGAGCAAGCAATCGCGGGCGCTCAGTACCTGGACTTAATTTACTCTCAGTATGGTACCTTGTATGAGTATTTTCCGGACGCCCCAAGGCCCTGTACATCCAAGGCTCCACCCAAGCCATCTGTCGATGGAGTCATTGGCTCTGTGAACCCAGCCTCTAAAAAATCATCGTCGAACCCTGGGAAGCAAAAGTCAAGTGCATCCAACGAAAACACTTCTCAAGGTGGTTTAAATTCTGGTAACACTTCCGAGGTCAATGCCGTCCAGTCCACCACGGCGGGCAAGGCCTCGAAAGGAAAGAAAAAGGAAAATGGGAAAGGGAAAAATAAATCCGAGCAACCTAAACAAGAATCCTCTAAATCTCCAGCCGGGGAAGGAGCGAAACGCAAACCCAAGTATCCTTGCCTCATTTGTGAGGAGGATCACTATACTAAGGACTACCCCAGGCGATCCGAAGTTAGTCTTTTGTTGAAGGGTGCTCCTGGGATCCCTGCGGTTCTTAAAGAGCCCTTTCCCTCTCAGCAAACTCAAATGGTGGCTGATCCCTCTTCTTCTCCCTTCGGTTCCCAGGTCTTCATGGCTGGAACTATTCCCATTCATGTAACGAATCGAGCAAAGGAGTATCTGTTGTCTGCTGGGAAGGAGCCAGAGGTTCCCTCAAGTGCTCCTTCGTCCAGCTCTGGTCCCCTCCATATCGAGAGACCAAGTACTGAGACGACAATCCAACCCCCTCCCAAAGGGGTACTCAGAAGATCTTCTTATAATCTGAATGCTCGTGCTGCACAACACTATAGCATCGTAGAGGACTTAGCGCAGGCTCCGTCGGCTATGTCCGCCTTAGAAGTCCTTCAGAGCTGCCCCCCCCCCAGAGGAAGTCCCTGCTATCGGCCATCGGTGGCATTGACCCTGCGGACTCGAATCTGATCACCTTCAACCTCGAGAGCCATGTTCCTCGACTGCCTCATCAGATTGCTTTTCTCATTCAAGTCGTCATCAATTCCAAAATGATCCATCGTACAGTTATTGATGAAGGCACATCAACCTGCATTATGTCTATTGCGTGTTGGAAAGCGATCGATTCCCCGACTCTCAGTCAGTCCCAAACGGCCTTGGAAGCATTCCATGGGAGAGAATCCCGTCCTTATGGTATTCTTCAATGTTTACCAATCACCTTAGAAGGGAAGACCGTGGAAGTAGAAGTTGAGGTTGTTGACGAAAATCTCACATGCAACCTCCTTCTCAATCGGAGTTGGACGTATGCCATGCGTGTCGTGGCTTCATCCCTCTTCCGTGTCATTCGTTTCCCTCATCAGGGGAAAATTGTCATGGTTGACCAGCTTTCTTTCTTCGCTTCCTCTTCTGAGGGGAATGTACCATTCGTTGAGCATACCTTCGTTCCGTTTGAGAGTGTGGGAGCTGGGCTCTTCAAATAACCCACCCTTATGGGTGTTTTCTCCCTCCCACCTCCCAACCTCACCTCGATCTCCATGATCTCGGTTCGTTCTGATCCTTGGATTCTCCCCTCCATCGACCAGATAGAATCTTGGGGTGAGGAGATGCTGTTGAGTCCAACCGAGCTCAACTACATCGAAATTTTTTCTGCATCGGCCCCTCATGATCAACCCACCACCATGAGTGGGGCTCTTGAATCAAATGATTTGCCCCCCTGGTTTGGAGAATACACCTCCTCGGATCCATTAAAGGAAATATTTCCTTCCGATGAGGCTATCATAGAGATTATGTCTCTGGAAGAACGTCCGTGGTCCCCTCTTCACCACCATTCCTCCTTTCTCCCTACCGTCAGGGAAACACTGCTTTGTCTCGAGCGGTTTACTTCATGTCTCCATTCTCAGCCTCTTTAGACGCCCATCCAGATTTATCATACATTGTCTGAAGGGAATTTAGGGAACATCACGCAGACGCAACCCATCGACATCTCTGTTAAGCCATGGATTGTCGAGAACATTTATATAGGAGTCACTTGCACTCCTGAGGAGATTCAGATATACATCGCACTCTTCCGCGAATTTCGTGATGTTTTGGCATGGTCATATGAATAAATGCCCGGTATTGATACATCAATCATAGTGCATGAGATACCGACGTATCCCGGGGCCAAACCTGTTCGTCAACGTTTGTGTCCCGTGCAACCCCGTAAGGCGGCAGCTATCAAAGCAGAAGTTGAAAAACTTCTTAAAGATGGATTCATTTATCCCATCCCACTGACAGATTGGGTCTCAAATATTGTCCCTGTAGATAAAAAATAGGGTACCATTCGCGTCTGTGTCAATTACCGCGACATTAATCCAGCTTGCCCAAAAGACAACTACCCCACACCATTCATTGACCAACTCATTGACGAGTGTGCGGGCAACGAAATATATTCTTTCATGGACGGCTTCTCTGGTTACAACCAGATTAATATCGCCCCTACTGATCAACACAAGACGGCCTTCATCTCTCTGTGGGGCACTTTTGCTTACAAAAAACTCCCCTTCGGTCTTAAAAATGCCAGTGCTACCTTTCAGCGTGCGATGTCTTATGCCTTCCATGATATCAGGCACATCGCACAGCCTTATCTGGATGACCTTCGTGCTCATTCAGCTAAGCGCGCGGACCACCCATCGCATCTTCGTGAGATTTTTCTTCGTTGTCGACACTATAATATCCGATTAAATCCGCACAAATGTGTCTTCTGCATCGAATCTGGTCGACTTCTTGGGTTTATCGTCTCCCGAGAGGGCATCCATTTGGATCCTCTTAAAGTCGAGGCAATTGTGAATCTTCGTCCCCTTGCTACTTTGCGGAAATTGCAGAGCTTGCAGGGAAAAGCTAATTTTCTAAGACGGTTCATCCCAAACTATGC
>APFE030436926.1:38139-56443 GCA_000404065.3 Pinus taeda | reverse complement strand
ATATATGAATGACTATTTTATTGTCTTGTACATTTTTATTGCTAAAATTATGTAGTAAAAATAAATATTGAAAAAATGAGGTGTAAAAATAAATTACTAAGCATAAATATTTAGATTTGATAAATGTATTATTTATTAAATATTATGACACTTGTTTTGGTACTTTATACAATGACAATTCGTTTTCATAAATATTTAGATTTAATAGGTGTACTCAAAATTACAGTGAGCTAGGGAGGCTTCTCTCCAACCTTTTTGAGCATAGGAATAAAATCTTAAATCAAACTAAATAATCCATTTCTTTAGGTCCGATAGACCAAAGTTTGGTCTCAGTGGATGTTAACCATCATCATCATCATCATTATCCCTGTTGTAGGCATGGGATATTGCATTCAATTTGTGGTCAAATCTATATTAGTTTAGAGTTGACTGAAAATATTTGTAAATTTTTCATAGTTTTACTTTCCATATTAAAATTTAATATTTTTTAAATATTTAATTTAATTTTCTACAATTTGATTGGCTATTAAAATCAACATGTTATTGCTCAATCCATAAATTGATGAGCCAAAAATACAAAAATAATATCAATTAATAAACCCAAAATACAAAAATCTTATCATAAAAAAAATCTATTTACATTCTAAAATTTTAGAAATATTTTTTTTCATTTTTCACCTCCAAATTCGAGTAAACATAAAACAAAGAGAAAAAATTGTACGCTCATACCGGAGACAGCCGCGGAATTTTGTCAAGAATTCAGGGATTCTTTTTTAACATTTTTCGGGCGCTTTTTTTCAGTACGAAAAAAGCCTAATTATATATATATATAATATATATATATATATATAATATATTATATATATATATATATATATATTATATATATATATATTATATTGGTAGAAGATATACATGTATCATATTTTCCAGATACCACTTTTGGTGAGAAAAGAAAATTAAATACAAGTCCCATGATATCAATAGTTTACTATGACTCTGAAGAAATGAGAGTCAAAAACATCTAAGCAACATAGATTACATAATATGCATGATACAGTTCTGTGTTGATGTGACAAAAAGTAGCATATTTCAGCAGCAAAAGTCTATGGAGTATACAAAAACATCAATTGTAGTTGTATTATTGAATAGCCATCCTTTTTGAAAAGTAATAGTTCCCTCCCTGGAGAAGACCTGTAGCCACTAAAAGACCTGTAGCATGTGAAAAACCGATCTAGAGAAGTAAAAATTTTTCCAAAAAAAAATACAACATGGTCAGCATAGGTATGAAACAAGACTTTTGTTCTGTAATGACACCATCTAACGAGGAAGCTTTGGAAAGCCCCTCGTAGAAGACACCATTTTTGCCCAGTGGCCAGGCATCCAACTTCAAAAGAACAAAAACAAAAACATTTATGTATCCCTGAAAAATTAATACAACAATTTTACTAATAGTATGCTAGTGTTTTTAGGGAGCTTTGCTAAGTGCTCAATCTTTTGAGGAGAAGTCATGGGGAATTAGTACATTATCAACCTATATAACAATATTTTATACAACAAAAAAAAACAACTTTGAGAGGCTTGCATAGAAATGGTTTAGCCGAATTTTACATACTGTTAGCACCTAAATCTGCCTTAGGCTGAAGGAAGGCAAAATTCAGGGTAACCACAAACCAAACTCAGTCTAGTAGCTAGCCCTACCAGAACAGGAGAGGGCTCTCTCCGAGTCACACTCAGTGAATAGATAAACGAAACGATCTGAGATGACTTACAGTGAAATATTGATCTTAGGCTAGTAAGTGAATATGGATATAGGAAGCGATTTTTATGAATGACTGTGTTTCTGGGATGGTATGGGACCAACGGATAGCAATGAGCAGAGGATGAAATACAAAGGCACAGATTACTTCGTGAGGCAAGACAGGCGGAAAGTCTAGCAATTTAGTTTGAAATAGCGCGGAATGGAGAGATTGCTTAGGAGGGTGAAAAGGGCATGGGCAACATGAATCCTTTTCAACAGAAGAAAGAACACTGAACATGAAATTTTCCCACAGGCAGAGCAATAAAATTGAATTCTACCTTATCTAACTTAGAAAATTTCACTGGAAATGAATATGAAATGAACTATGAAACATAACGAAATACATATGAAACATAAGAGACACATTTACTACACTCACAACCACATGAATCTCATGAAACAGAGCCGCTACCTTTCATTAATCCTTTGTCAAAATATACAATGAAGAAACAGAGTTTCTTTCCCACAGTCTCCCAGAAGTTACAAGCCAACCAACCCTTTGCAAATAGTTTGCATACAATATATAGAATGTGCCATTAGGAGATAGAACGCCCAAGGGTTGGGGAGTTACTCGAATCATTACAAAATGGAGGTGAAAAGCTAACCATTAGCTACAGGTGCAGCATTACAAAGATGACAAATGGCTTGGGTGACTGATTGCCTTCCTTTGCCACTTGGATAGAAGCCAATCTGGAGTGAAAATACTTTAAACTTTTCCTTATGTGCCGAAAAAGTGAAATGTAGATGAGCGGGCCCACTTGGAGAAGTCGCAAATCGAAATTTCGCTAAACGGAGGTGAAATTGGCCTTTTTCCCTATATGCGTCGCGCCACTTTGGAGCCTGTTTTGAGGCACTTGTAGGAGTCCAAAATGTGCCCAAGTGTGCTTGTTGGAAAGCCTGTCCTGTCTACTTTCCAACCCAAGTGGAATTTCTGAATTGGGTGCTCATTTTCCCCTCCAAATCTTCATTATCCCAAGACTGCTTCCTGTGTGTCAAAATAGGGGCAGAGAGGCCATTTTTTGGGTGTTTTTGACCTCCTGGAGACTTAAATCATGCCCAAATTTCTTGTCCAAGCACCAGTAGTCGTGATTTTGCATGCTAAATCCAAAAATTCAAGCCATTTGTCATTTGGAGCTCCCAATCCTAAGCGCCGTGCCAGTGGCGCAGCGCATAGGGAGAAAAAACCTGTGTTTTAACCAAAAAATTACCATGTGACCAAAATTGCCCCAAATTTCTTGAAATTTGGGCTGGAGGTTCTATAAGAGGCACTATACTGGGCCACAAAAGCTTCAACCAAGATTCGAATCCGATCTTGCTCTTTTGCCTCTTTTGCCTCTTTTGTTTCTTTGCTCAATTTTGCCTTCAAGCTCCTTATCCGTGCCTTTGCACTCATGTTCCGTGCCCTGTAATGATAAACCATCCACCTCAGTATGGTTTTGTCTCTTTTGGCCTTCTCCAACAATCTCTCAAGGTGTATGTTGATCCGCTCGAGCCAAGACTCATGGTCATTATTGATCTCTTGCTCCAAGGTAGTGAGCTTGATCCTCCTTTGCTGGGCAGCTTATCGATTCTTACAGATGCTTTGCAGCTCCATGATCTCATGCTGTTCCTCAAGCTGTTTGTTCCTCTGCTCCAGATACCTAATGATCCATTTGGCCCTTTCCAAATTGAGTGACAAGTCTTGGATCTCTGTGTTCTGCTCCTGAATGGTCATCCTAAGTCGGGCACTCTCCACATCTGCATCATCATCCTGAATGAGGATGAAGTCGGCCTCCTGTTCACCTAATGGCCCCTCATCATGTATGGGTCTCTTTCCCTTGTCCTGTATCTGTGTAGTCGATGCCAGAAGCGAGGCCCCTTCCACCCCGGGTGGAGATAACACTCGCTTTGCTGCTGCAAACAAGTACCTATTGCCTCTCTGATATGTCACGAATACTGGCATAGTCGTGGTATCATGGTGCTCATACTAATGAGAAGGACCACCTATCTCATGCTCTGCCTTTGATAGTACATGTGAAGTGCTGAGGAGGTCACGGGAGATGAAGTCCTCCCAAGCAATGCCCTGCAATCCCAACTGATGATCTACCAAAATCCGGATAAGAGCAAAGTGATAAACACTGTTAAGCTGTTGCTGAGGGGTCTTATGTTGCATGAAGGTGTTCATCCTCTCTATGTTCCTACAAATGAAAAATGGGAGGTTCATCATCCGCACCCTAGGAAAGTGCATGAGCAACCTGATGTGATAGGCATATAAATGAGAGAACCTCCCCTCACAGCTGAAGTATTTCATGATCAATTTCATGAGTGGAGCATACTCATCTTTCAAATATCTGAATGGAAAGACTCTTGTGAGCTCCCTCAAGAATATGGCCTTAATGTAAGGCTCATAGTGTTGCCTATCCACCTTATTTTTCTTATGCCACTGTTCTCCAACATTTGGTATGCATGTTGCCACTGAGATAGTTGCGGGTGTCAATGTGAAGGTGACCCGGCCAATATAGACTGACCTCCATGTAGATGAAGCACAAAAAGATGGGCCAAATCATGATGAACTCTAACATTAGCCACCCTTTGACAAAATTCAAAACATGATAGGTGTTGGAAGCATGACATGGCAAGAGGGCAAGCCTGCAATTCAGTGAGGGTAGTTGGCTCATCCCTAACATGTTTGCCACTCTTGTGAGGTCTCCTGGGAGCCTGTTCTTCCGAGGATGAGTCACTTTGTGTCTCCATCTCATACTCTGATGAATGCTCTGATGCCATGGCTGTTGTGTGTACTGTACTTAGGCTTCCCTTTGATGATGGTGTGAAGCTGGGTGCTTTTGTGATATTTGCCACCAAGGGGAACAATGAAACAAAAGGGATTATTAGGAGGGGAGTAATGTGATGGGAGTAGGGGTTATGGGGAGAATTTTGTTTAGGGATATGTAGGGGGTTTGGGTATTTGATAGGGCAAGGTTTTGGGTTTTTGACAAGGTAGGGTTTTGGGGTGTTATGTTGACAAATAAGAGGAGGAGAAAGGGAATAGGGTTTGGTAGTGTTTTAAGGTAGGCATAATAGGAAAAATGAGAAAGGGAGGATAGGGAAAAATGGTAGGTGAGGGAAAAATGGTGGGTGAAAATGGAACCTTGGCCTCAATACCACAATTATGCAACACTAGCAACAATGGCCTTTGGTGTTTTCTTGTGGTTGATTTTATGAGTTTTGTTGCATTCAGACATAGCCATAAACCACTATATCATTTATAAACTTTAATGAACAAGTCATGTCATAGAGCCTACCTGTCAATTTGAGGGGCTTCACAAGAAATTTGAGGAAATTTGGCACGGTTTTGGCCCTTTGTGGGTGTGCGCCGCGCGCCAAACCCAGTGCGCCACGCCCTGGGTGTGTGCCGCACCCGTTGAAAAAATGCACTGAGGGGTGGCTCTGTGTGCGTCGCGCCCTCTGTGTGTGCCATGCCCCTCTGTATATGCACCGCGCCCTGAAAACTGCCTCCAACTTTGCTCCAAACACGCACGATGCACACTCAAACACTTTGCAATGTCTCCCTATGAACTTGATTTGCACAATGGCTTTGATTTTGGTGAAAACTTGTATATAAAGACTTGGAAGTCATGGGTTAAATTTTTGCTTCTTCAAAAACCCATTTTTCTAATGTTATGTTTTGACACTTTTTCACTGACTTAAAGTAACACTGATTTTCACTTTTCCCTTTAAAATTTTAGCTCAAACAATGAAATTTTCGACACTCTTTGCAGGGATTGCATGACAGGACATTTGGCCACGGAAACCATGACTGCATCTGAAGAAATCAACTGACGACTTTTTTGAAAATTTTATCACAAATGACACTGTTTGACTTTTCTTCAAAACAGAGTTTTGAAGAAGAGTCGAAGTCTATCCACATGACGATGAAACTCTCTGAATCAAAACTTTGTAAGGGCCTCACTCTGGCCTGCATGTCTTTGTTTGAAGACCAAATTGATTAATCCCTAGACCTAATGATAGAAAATGACTTTTGTCCATTAAAGGACCAGACCTTGACTGCCATGGACTTTGGTGATCATTGACAAAAGACCTAAGCCAGCAGGAGCCAGACATGAGGGGAAATGACTAGCATGACCTTTTCCGTCAGATTATGGCATGCCCCTAGCGGAATGCAGCTAAGTGAATGGAGCGGGACACCTAAAGGTGAAATGCATAAAGAGTTTTGATCTCTGACGGAGGACTGACCAAACCAACTCTAACACATACAGGGATGGTGTGTTTGATTTGGTATGATACACTTATTAAAATCTTTTATATTTTATGATAATCTGGTGGTATAATTTTTGGGAAGAGTAGGAATTGAAGTGAATTAAAATGTTTTTTTAAAATATAAATAAATTTAGTATTAAAAAAAAAAACTCATAGAACATTCAATTTTTATTATAGTTAAACAATTGATTGACAAGCATACGCTGATAAGGGTTTTTACATGAATTAATGAGTAACAGTGTATCAATTTTAGTCTCAAAATTCATCTACACAACGTTAAAATTGGAGGAGTCTACGCTACATGGCTTGAAGTTGGAAGGAAGTTTATTCACTATGCTCGAGAGAATTTTGTAATAGGCGGGAGGATTTCACAACATTTTTCGCTTGAAGTGATTTTTTCTTATTGCAGGTTTTCTTCGTGGTTTTGCCATATGTTTATTGTGCTCCGTCTATTAGATTTCGAGGCAGAGATTTAGGAGGCTTGATTTCTCTAGCTTTTTTGCACTTCAAATTTAATCTATGCAGCCTCAAATTTATTGTTGAAAAGTCGAGAGCCGACTGTGCCAGAGATTTCGACTGAAAAATCAATCCCTCTAGAAAG
Organism: Pinus taeda; assembly: GCA_000404065.3. Classification (NCBI taxonomy): domain Eukaryota; kingdom Viridiplantae; phylum Streptophyta; class Pinopsida; order Pinales; family Pinaceae; genus Pinus; species Pinus taeda. Next base: position 49,784 of record APFE030436926.1, on the reverse strand, counting down.
TCAGTGTGACAGCACTCATTGGGGTTGTTCAAAGCCTATGGTTTGAAAAGAAGATCGGAATCAGTGAAGGCATGGCCTTGAAGTAACAATTAATAGATTGATCTCTGATCTTTTTCATCCATATCAATTTTACATTTCAAAGGATTCATATAGCCTTCAAAGGGAGAAGCTGGCATAGAAGCGGAAAAAATGCAGTTGAAATTTTCAGGGCATTTATGAGCAGAGCAACATGGTCAGCAATGTGGTCAGCAGTATGAGCAGAGCAGTGTGAGCAATGTGGGAAGCAGTGAGAGCAGTGAGCAGTGAACAGTGAGTAGTATGATCGCAGAGAGTTTTTATGCGGCAAAAGTATCGAACAACGAGCAAGCAGTAGAAAATGCTTTCAAACATAACAAAGGGACCCGAAATTTCAGAACATGTGGAGACAAATGATTTAGGACAAGTGAAAATTGCCTCATCCGCCAAAGCTAGGAAGTGGGTTTGGGTCAATGCCAAACAATATCAGGGCATTTTAAAACGAAGAATAGCCCGTCTAAAATGGGAGCAAATAAGGAAGAAACGGTCTAAAAAGAAAAGTAATCGAGCCCTTCGCAAAAAGCACTCAAACAAGTCTCCTCCACAAGCACGTGGCAACAAGAAGTCCAAAGGAAAAGTCATTGATGATTCTGCCTTATATAGTCTCACATCCACACCTCTCACCTAATCATCTGATCTTTATGTGAAAGAATCGTTAAATGCAAAACAAAGGTTGGAGGTTTTAAAAGCAAAAGGGTAAGAAAGAGATCATAAAATTCATATAATAACAACGGAGAACAAGGTGTTAGCAAAAAGCAATAAAAATTTAAAAGAACAAGTGGCATTGCTATAGGAAGCTCTCCTGATAGGGAAGATAGAATGGCAACACATGAAGGCGGATGTGCAAAACATAAATAAATCTATAGGGTAAGTATAGAGGTGGTGAATGTGAAATTATCCCAGGATAAAGGGAAAATGATTGCCCAAATAAACAACCATGAAGAGAACGCAAGAGAAGAAATGAAAAGAGATTCCACCAAAGTTTCCAAAACTTGGGCTCAAGTTATTAGCAATTCTCCTAATAAGGAAGGAGAAACAAATATTCAAGTTGACAACATGCAAGATAGTGAAGGCAAATAAAGACAAAATAGGGTAGCAAACATAATATTAAAGGGGTGAAAGACTATGGGAAAAATGAATGTACTCTTGACCTTGCAAGAGACTTCTTAAAAGACAAGGTGCTATGGCAAGGACAAATATGCTAAGCATGGAGGGTGGGTAAGTTTAACGGGGAGAGAGCTAGGCCCATAAAAGTCATTATGCCTAGCTTACATGATAAATATATCATTCTAAGCAAAAAACATCTCTTGAGGGATTCTTGTTTTTTCCTAGAAGAAGATTTAACTGTAAAACAACAGGAGGAAAGAAGGGAGGAAATTTTAAAGGTTAGGGAAGCAAGAGATGAAGGAAAGAGAGCATGGATTTATAAAGGCAAAGTTGTGATAGTGCGATTTGGACCTCCTTCCAGAACAGAGCAGCAAGATGGTAACAAAGAAGAGGCAATAAACTCTTCAACAGGAAATCAGAAAGCAAGGATGGTATGGGAAAACAGGGACAAAGACTCAAATGTGAGTCTTGCATGTCAAAATCAATAGCAAGCAAGTCATACCCAGGTTTCCTTAAGATTAGTTTGTTGGAACTGCACAGGTTACCCATGGAGACGATGACCTGGGTTAGGGCTTATTGCGGAAAATAGAGACATAATTTGCCTCATAGAAACACATGAGCATGAAGGGTGCAAGACACCTTTGTTTGAAGGATACTTGAAGATGGCAGTGTGGAACAAGGCAACAGGGAATGGAAAAGGGCGCGGGGGTATCATGGTTTTTGTAACAGAGAAAGAGGGTCATCTCATTCAGTTATAAAAAGAAGACTCAAATAAGCAATTCATTTGGTTTAAAATATCAGAAAATGGAAACCACAATAGAATTGCAGCATGCTATTTTGCGTCACAGGTTTCAAAAATCTACAAAGGTAGAGGGCTTGACCACAAAGATCCATTTGCAGCTTTAAAAGTGGATATTGCAACATATTTGCAGCTAGGTGAAGTCCTTATAGTTGGTGATTTCAATGCTAGGAGTGCAAGTAAGCAAGCTAGCGTTCTTTGTTGTAAAGATGATTGTGACCCTATTTGGCTTACAGAAGAAAGTAATCATTAGTGGGAAAGAATTTCAGAGGACAAGGGCTACAATCTCTTTGGTGAACAATTGCTTACTCTATGTGGGGCCTTTCATTTAGTCATTTGTAATGGCTTGACTAGATGGGCAAAGTCTGGTAATTTCACTTGCAATACTTACAAGTAATTTGCTCACATGGTTTGTGTGAGAAAATGGAAGAAGTTTTGGTTGGAGATCAGCTGTGGGATTTGAAATCAGATCACAAGCCAATTTATTTATGTGTCTCTTGGATTGGAAAGAAACAATTAGAGTAAAAAGTTCAACATGTCTAACAAAATCTCCCGTAGGGAAAAATTCTTTTGACCCCATAAAATTGTAATGCCTTCAAAATGATGCTAGAGAGGCTCTTTGAGAGGGAGAAAATTACAATTCATAGCCTTCATAGTCATGAATTAACACATTTAATTCAATGCGCACTTGCAAAGTGCAAAAGAACAAAAATTAAGAACTATGAAACAAATTGCTTTCCGGTTAATGCTTGGTTTGACGAGGAATGAAAAAAGGCAAGGAGAATGTGGAAAGAGTCAAACAAGGATAACATAAAGCTCAAATATTACAAGTAGTTATTGAGCAAGAAAAAGGCTGATTTCATGGTTTCAAGGAGGGAAGAACTAATCTTCCTTGGGAAAAATAATCCCAAATTATTTTGGAAGGAGCTCCAACCGAAAAAAATACAAATTGGAAAAATATTACAACTTCTAAATGGGTTGACTATGCAAGAGAACTCTATGAGAAGGTTCCCAAGGTTGACCCTCCCCCCTTGGCCAATACTGACACTAAACTCTTCAAGAAGTTGGGTGTTGGAAAAGCAAAAGACTTAGCTGAACTCCAAGCAGAATATCTAAAGTGGGGCTCAAATATTCTTGCACCTCACATTGCAAAAATCTTCAACAACATCATACAATAAAGGCTCCCCACAGATTGGACAACTAGTCTGGAAATACCTCTTTTCAAGAGCGATGACGTCAATAATCCCTCCAATTATAGGAACATCATGATAAACCCTTTGTTTGCAAAGATATTTGGAAGCATGCTAAAAAAGAAAATTAGCAAGTGGGCAGAAGAAAGAGATAAGCGTGCTAAAGGGAAAGCAGGTTTTAGACCTAAACATTCCACAGTTGATCATTGCATAACTTTAAGGCACGTCATTGAAAAAGTTTGGGAGAAAAAGGAAGAATTTTTTTGTTGCTTTGTTGATTTCAGAAAAGCGTTTGACTCGATTCCTAGGGATAAACTTTGGCACAGAATGGAGGAACTTGGGGTTCCTAAACATTTGAGAGCAGCTGTGCATAGGCTGTATGAAGAGGTAAAATTCAAAATTAGAACTTCAAGAGGCATTTCTAAAAGTTTTAGAAGCGATATCGGGGTCAAGCAAGGTTGCCCACTGTCTCCTACTCTTTTTGGTTTATATATCGACAAGCTTGAGAAGTGGTTAAATTCGCAAGGAGGTGATGGTATCTATTTGTGCAAGTTTGTTATAAGGCTTCTTTTGTATGCAGATGGCCTTATTCTGATTGCTAAATCGGCTCTTGGTTTACAAGAGCACTTACTATCCCTTGAGCATTTTTGTAGAAGTGTGGGGATGCAAGTCAATATCAGCAAAACAAAAGTAATGGTCTTCTCTAAGAAAAGAAAACATAACCAGCATAAGTTCTACTTTGAAGGCAACATTCTGGAAGAAGTTGCGGATTACCAATACCTCGGAATTGACTTCAACAAAAATATAAGCTGGAATGGTTGTAGAAAGAAAATAACTTTGGGGGGTTGGAAAGCATTTTATGCTTTTCAAAATAGGTGTAGAGAGGCAGAGTTATGGGAATGGAAAACCACTCAAACTCCTTTTGGGCTTCTAGTGATTTCGGTGATTCTCTATGGTTGTAAATTGTGGGCTAGTAGTACCTCCGACATGCAGTGGAGACAAATTGACAAAATTCATAAGCATTTGATTACAAACAAATTTAAGATTAAAAGTGCAATTCCTTATAATATCTTGTTAAGTGAAACAGGGACTGCTCCTATGGAAGCAATTGCTATGGTACAAGTCATAAGGTTTTTAAAAAAAATTGTGCAAATGGAAGAGGGTAGATGGCCTAAGGTTGTCTTTAATGATAGATTGTGCAAGAGCAAAAAACCTTGGATGTAGCAAAATAACAAATGGTTTAGTAAATGGGGTATTTGCTTGAACACGTGTCCCATAAACAACAAAGAGATAAAAGCTTTTGTTATGGAAAAGTTCCACAAACGTACTTGGGATAAGGAGCTACGAAGAAAGAAAAATTACTATATTAAAGTGTTTAATCCCAGTCATAATCATCAACCAAAAGCATACACAAAGGCCAATATCTCTTGGAGAGCCAAAATTTTTATTGCTCAATTAAGGACTAATTCTCATCAACAACGTTGTGAAATAGGGCACTGGAAAAGGCCAAAGGAAGTGTGGGAGGAAAGGGTATGCATTTTTTATTCTTCCAGAAAAGTGGAAACAGAAAAGCATTTCATTTTAAAATGTGAGACCTTCAAAGACAACAAGGAAAGTTATGCAGATATGCTAGCAGCTAGCTCTTGGGATAATCTATTTAGTGAGGGGTTTGTCGAGAAGGTGGGAGCATTTATTTTGAAGCTTCACATAAAAAGGGCCGAACACATGAAGAATGAATCTGTCCCATAGGCTATCTTTAGCCTTGTGGACGTTAAAATATTTTCTTTCTTTCTTTCTTTCATTTAAATGTAGATTTACTTCATTTCAATATTTTTTTTGTTTTTATAAATTGTTTATAAAATTTTTATTAATTATTTAATATTATGAGTAAAATGTATTATAAATATTTAAATTTGACCTTATTATTTATTTAAATTTTATGAATAAATATTAAAATTTGGTTTCTAAAATTAATTTAATATTTTTATAATAAAGAAAATTATAAATACATTTTGCATCTTTAAATTTAAATAATCTTTTTTGCATTTAATACCTATAACTTAAGTATATAAAAATCTAATTTCTAGTTTTTCAATTTATAAAGAGTTTTGTTTAAATATATAAAATGTATAAATCAATCTAGAGATATAATTTTAGTATTATTTGTGTGTAATTAGAATTGTACAGATTGTGTTTAGGTGAATAATAATTTGGATTGTTCAAATAAATAATTTGGTGATTAGTAAATCATTTTGCATTCTTTAAATTTAAACATTTTTTGCTCATTTAACTGCACCACTCACGTACGACATTTACATGCATTCACTAGGCCACAATCACTTACATATATTAATATTTTTTATTTGTTTTAATTACATCTCACTCTAGAAGAAGATAACTCACCTAAATTTTCAATACTTTCAATTTCATAATTATAAATTTCCAATGAATAATCACATTTCCTAAAAGTTTATATTTCAATTTTACAAATAATGGTTAACCAATTTAACAATAAATAACCTATATGTCTTGCATTCTTTTTTTTGGTTAAATTTTCATTTAAAAATTATCAAACATATTATCATATCTAAGGATCATAATTTTATATTAATATAAATTTTCAACTCTCTAGTTTACACTTATTCTAAAGTTAATGAATGTTTAAATCGACTTCATGGCCAATGGAATACGAATTAATAATAAAAATAACATACTTAATAATAACATATATTTTAATTTAGCTATATTTAAACTAAATTGTATGGAGGAACTACTATATAATAGTTGTAAAATGTTATGATACTTGGTTGAATAAAAAAAAAATACTTTTTTGTTTTTAAATTATTTTTTTCCTAACCATTCAATTTTAAACACCAAAAAATAATTTTTAGTAAATATTTAGATTTAATAAATGTACTTCTCGATAAATATCATGACACTTGAATAAATATAGGATTTTATTAATCTTTTGTTTTTTAAATTATTTTTTTCCCTGACCATTCGATTTGAAACGCAATGAAATTAGTCCTTTCATGTGAGATCAAAAAGTTTATTTTTTGTTTTTTAATAAAATAATTTTTCAAAATATTAACTTATTTTTAAGCAATTTAATAATATTTGTTTTTAACCCAAAATCCAGAATTACAATTTTTAACCCAATCGTAAATTTCGGTAATTTAAAATGCCTTGGAATGAGAGCACCAAACACTAAAATAATTGGATGAATAAAATATTAATTTTATTTTAAATTCGTAAAATGCCTTGGTATGAGGGCTCGGCATCTGGCCCTGCATAGTCCACCAAACACTAAAATAGTTGGATGCATCCAATTTTAATTTTATTTGAAATTAGAAAAATGCCTTGGAATGAGGGCTCTGCATAGTGCACCAAACACTAAAATAATTGGATACATACAATTTTAATTTTACTTTAAATTCGAAAAATGCCTTGGAATGAGGGCTGGGCATCTGGCCCTGCATAATGCACCAAACACTAAAATAATTGGTTGTATAAAATTTTAATTTTATTTGAAAGTCGAAAATTTTGCATTGAAATGAGGGCTGGCTGTCGGGATTTGTCGGGCTTTGCATTGTGTACCAAACACTAAAATAATTGGATGCATGAAATTACAATTTTATTTACACTTATCTTATTAATCCAACTATCTCTCTCTGCGGGGCAGGGATAGGAACAGCCCTCCAACCGCCCGTAAAGGCGGTAGGGCTTATGGCCCCGACGTTAAGTGTGAGGTAAGGGGTGCGGGGAGTACACATAGGCGTCATACTCAACTTCACCGATTTCATCGCTGCTAAAATTTAAAAAAAAAATTAAAACTGAAAAAGAATGGAACGCTAATTTTATTAATCCAGCGAGCGCCGTTTGCACTGAAGAGGTAGGACTAGCCCTTCATCCTAGCGAACAGCCGGTAGGACTTATCGCCCTTAATTTATAACAATATAAATTCATATAAATTCATATTAAAATTGATGAAAATTTTATTTTTATTATTTTATTATATGTATATATTAATGGATTTTAAATTTGGATTTATTAAGTATGGAGAGGAATCAGATTTCACTTTTAAAAAGTTTGTTGTAAAGATGATTGTAACTCTATCTGGCTTACAGAAGAAATTATCAGTGGGAAAGAATTTCAGAGGACAAGGGTTGCAATCTCTTTGGTGAACAATTGCTTACTTTATGTGGGGCTTTTGATTTAGTCATTTGTAATGGCTTGACTAAATGAGCAAAGTCTCGTAATTTTACTTGCAATACTTACAATGGAGCAAGTGTGGTAGATTATGTAATTTGCTCGCATGGTTTGTGTGAGAAAATGGAAGAAATTTTGGTTGGAGATCAGTTGTGGGATTTGAAATTAGATCACAAGCCAATTATTTATGTTTCTCTTGGATTGGAAAGAAACAATTAGAGTAAAAAATTCAGCATGTCCAACAAAATCTCCCACATGGCAGAATTCTTTTGACCCCATAAAATTGTAATACCTTCAAAATGACGCTAGAGAGCCTCTTCGAGAGGGAGAAAATTACAATTCATAGCCTTCATAGTCATGAATTAACACATTTAATTCAATGCTCACTTGCAAAGTGCAAAAGAACAAAAATTAAGAACTCTTAAACAAATTGCTTTCCGGTTAATGCTTGGTTTGACAAGGAATGCAAAAAGGCAAGGAGAATGTGGAAAGAGTCAAACAAGGATAACATAAAGCTCAAATATTACAAGCAGTTATGAAGCAAGAAAAAGGCCGATTTCATGGTTTCAAAGAGGGAAGAACTAATCTTCCTTGGGAAAAATAATCCCAAATTATTTTGGAATGAGCTCCAACCGAAAAAGATACAAATTGGAAATAATATTACAGCTTCTAAAAGGTTTGACTATGCAAGACAACTCTATGAGAAGGTTCCCAAGGTTGACCCTCCCCCCTTGGTTAATACTGATACTAAACTCTTCACAGTACAAGAGGTAGAGATGGGTATCAAGAAGTTGGGTGTTCGAAAAGTAAAAGACTTAGCTGAACTCCAAGCAGAATATCTAAAGTGGGGCTCAAAGATTCTTGCACCTCACATTGCAAAAATCTTCAACAACATCATACAATAAGGGCTCCCCATAGATTGGACAACTAGTCTAGAAACACCTCTTTTCAAGAGCGGTGACGTCAATAATCCCTCCGATTATAGGACCTTCACGATAAACCCTTTGTTTGCAAAGCTATTTGAAAGCATGCTAAAAAAACAAAATTAGCAAGTGGGCAGAAGAAAGAGATAAGCGTGCTAAAGGGCAAGCAGGTTTTAGACCTAAACATTCCACGGTTGATCATTACATAACTTTAAGGCACATCATTGAAAAAGTTTGGGAGAAAAAGGAAGAATTCTTTTGTTGCTTTGTTGATTTCAAAAAAGCATTTGACTCGATTCCTAGGGATAAACTTTGGCACAGAATGGAGGAACTCGGGGTTCCTAAGCATTTGAGAGCAGCTGTGCATAGGTTGTATGAAGAGGTAAAAGTCAAAATTAGAACTTCAGCCCACATTTCTGAAAGTTTTAGAAGCGATATCGGGGTCAAGCAAGGTTGCCCACTGTCTCCTACTCTTTTTGGTTTATATATCGACAAGCTTGAGAAGTGGTTAAATTCGCAAGGAGGTGATGGTATCTATTTGTGCAAGTTTGTTATAAGGCTTCTTTTGTATGCAGATGGCCTTATTCTGATTACTAAATGGGCTCTTGGTTTGCAAGAGCGCTTACTATCCCTTGAGCATTTTTGTAGAAGTGTGGGGATGCAAGTCAATATCAGCAAAACGAAAGTAGTGGTCTTCTCTAAGAAAAGAAAACATAACCAGCATAAGTTCTACTTTAAAGGCAACATTCTGGAAGAAGTTGCGGATTACAAATACCTCAGAATTGACTTCAACAAAAATCTAAGCTGGAATGGTTGTAGAAAGAAAAGAACTTTGGGGGGTCGGAAAGCATTTTATGCTTTTTAGAATAGGTGTAGAGAGGCAGAGTTATGGGACTGGAAACCACCCAAATTCTTTTTGGGCTTCTAGTGATTTCGATGATTCTCTATGGTTGTGAACTATGGGCTAGTAGTACCTCCAACATGTAGTGGAGACAAATTGAGAAAATTCAGAAGCGTTTGACTACAAACAAATTTAAGATTAAAAGTGCAGTTCCTTATTATATCCTGTTAAGTGAAAGAGGGACTGCTCCTATTGAAGCAATTGCTATGGTGCAAGTCATAAGGTATTTAAAAAAAATTGAGCAAATAGAAGAGGGTAGATGGCATGAGGTTGTCTTTAATGATAGATTGTGCAAGAGCAAAAAAACTTGGATGCAGCAAAATAACAAATGGTTTAGTAAATGGGGTATTTGCTTGAACGTGTGTCCCATAAACAACAAAGAGATAGAAGCTTTTGTTATGGAAAAGTTCCATAGACATACTTGGGATAAGGAGCTAGGAAGAAAGAAAAATTACTATATTGAAGTGTTTAATCCCACTCATAATCATCAACCAAAAGCATACATAGAGGCCAATATCTCTTAGAGAGCCAAAATTTTTATTGCTCAGTTAAGGACTAATTCTCATCAACACCATTGTGAAACAGGGCGCTGGAAAAGGCCAAAGGAAGTGTGGGAGGAAAGGGTATGCATTTTTTGTTCTTCCGGAAAAGTGGAAATAGAAAAACATTTCATTTTAAAATGTAAGGCCTTCAAAGACAAGGAAAGTTATGCAGATATGCTAGCAGCTAGCTCTTGGGATAATCTATTTAGCGAGGGGTTTGTCGAGAAGCTCAGAGCATTTATTTTGAAGCTTCACAGAAAAAGGGCCGAATACATCAAGCAGATGAAGAAGGAATTTGTCCCATAGGCTATCTTTAGCCTAATGAATGTTAAAATAATTAATTTTTTTCTTTCTTTCATTTAAATGTAGATTTACATCATTTTAATAATTATTTTTTTATAATTTTTTTTATAAATTAATTAATTATTTATATTATATAAAATTTTATATAATATTAAATGATTATATTATTTATATTAAATTTATTATAAATATAAATTTTATTCTAAATAATTTATATTTTGATAATAAGGAAAATTTATAAATACATTTTGCATCTTTAAATTTAAATAATCATTTTTACATTTAATACCTATAACTTAAGTATATAAAAATCTAATTTCTAGTTTTTCAATTTATAAAGAGTTTTGTTTAAATACATAAAATGTATAAATCAATCTAGAGATATAATTTTAGTATTATTTGCGTGTAATTAGAATTGAGCGGATTGTTTAGATGAATAATAATTTGGATTGTTCAAATAAATAATTTGGTGATTAGTAAATCATTTTGCATTCTTTAAATTTAAACATTTTTTTGCTCATTTAACTGCACCACTTATGTAGAACACTTCCTTGCATTCACTAGGCCACAATCACTTACATATATTAATAGTTTTTATTTGTTTTAATTACATCTCTCACTCTAGAAGAAGATAACTCATCTAAATTTTCAATACTTTGAATTTCATAATTACAAATTTCCAATAAATAATCACATTTCCTAAAAGTTTATATTTCAATTTTACAAATAATGGTTAACCAATTTAATAATAAATAACCTATATGTCTAGTTTACACTTATTCTAAAGTTAATAAATGTTTAAATTGATTTCATAGCCACTTGAATACAAATTAATAATAAAAATAACATATCTAATAATAACATATATTTTAATTTAACCATATTTAAACTAAAGACATGAGTAATACTAGTATCACTGTAAAATGTTATGACACTTGGTTAAATACAAATAAAAAGATTTTTTTTAAATTTAATTTTTCCTCTAACAATTATTTTTAACACCAAAAAATTTAAACACCAAAAAATGAATTTTCCTAATATTTAGATTTAAGGATATGCTTCTTATTTAAATATATGAACTGAATTAAATATAACATTATTTCATTTTTTTGTTTTTTAAATTATTTTTTCCCTATCCATTCAATTTGAAACACAATGAAATTATTCCTTTCATGTGAGATCAAAAAGTTTATTTTTGTTTTTTTACTAAAATAATTTTCAAGAATATTAATTTATTATTAACCAATTTAATAATCTCTGTTTTTAATCCAAAATCAGGAATTACTATTTTTAACCCAATCTTAAATTTCGGTAATTTAAAATGCCTTGGAATGAGAGCTCGCCATTTAGCTTTGAATAGTGCACCAACACTAAAATAATTGGATGCATAAAATTTTATTTTTATTTTAAATTCGTAAATGCCTTGGAATGAGGGCTCGGCATCTGACCTTGCATAGTCCACCAAACACTAAAATAAGCAGTAGTCTATAACGCGACTTTTTGAAAGTCTTTCTGGCTGATTTTTCTGGTCAAAATCCGGCAGCAATTCATTGGAATCCAAGTTTGATAGCTAGTTTCTGCACAATCAATGGCTCC
>APFE030436926.1:5128-37716 GCA_000404065.3 Pinus taeda | reverse complement strand
GGTTTTTCAGGGCGCTGAATCCAAATATGCAGTTATAAAACCATTTTAACTGCTAAAAATCAAGATTTAACCTCATTTCTTCCGCCGGATTCCGTCACCGGAATCTCCAAAAAGTCGCATTATAGACAACTCCCTAAAATAATTGGATACATACCATTTTAATTTTATTTTAAATTCGAAAAATGCCTTGGAACGTGGGCTCGACATCTGGCCCTGCATAATGCACCAAACACTAAAATAATTAGATGTATAAAATTTTATTTTTATTTGAAATTCGAAAATTTTGCCTTCGAACGAGGACTGGCCCTCGGGCTTTGCATGGTGTACCAAACACCAAAATAATTAGATGCATAAAATTTTAATTTTATTTACACTCATTTTATTAATCCAACTATCTCTCTCTGCGCGTAAAGGCAGTAGGGCTTATTGCCCCGAGGTAAGTGTGGGGCTACCCATATGCGCCATAGACGACTTCACCGATTTCATCGCTGCTTACGTATCGCTGGTTAAAAATACACGAAATCAAATCATGTGATTGTTTTAACGGTTGGTTATAAATAATTTATAATAATATAAATTTATATTAAAATTTAAGATAATTTAATTTTATTATTTATTTATATCAATTTATATCTATTTTAAATTTGGATTTATTAAATACAGAGAGGAATCAGATTTCATTTTAAAAATGTTTGTATCTTAAGATATTTGATTTCTCTTCGTGCTTGATTGATAGGAAGTTAAAATGGATCTACGCTGATTTTTATATATACACATACCATATCTAGGATGGATTCATTTCTCCCTCTCTCTCTCCCCTTCTCTCTTTGTCTTCCTTCCCGCTCTACTCTCTACCTCTCTCTTTCCATATCTCCCCTCTCCCTCACTCTCTAACATATATCCCTTGTCACGCTCTCTCTCTCTCTCTCTCCACCTTGTCTCTTTATATATTTGTTCTTCCCTCCCTCTCTTTTCTCTTCCAACTCCATCTCTCTTTCCCTCCCTATCTCCTTCTATTTTCCTCTCTCTCTCTATGCCTTCCAACTCTATTACTATCTCCCTCTCCCCTTCTCCCCACCTCCCTCCATCTCCTTGTCTCCCCTTCCATCTCTCTCTTTCCCTTCTCTCCCTCTCTTTCTCTCCTCTCATTCTCTCTCTCTTCCCTCCTCTCATCTCTCACTCTCTCTCTCTCCATCTCTCTCTTGTCACTCCCTTTCTCTCTCCATGATTAGGAGCTCAGGACCAAGTGTCGTAAAATGGTCAAAAATGAAAGTCGCATGTCTCTCTCTCTCTCCACCTTGTCTCTTTATATATTTGTTCTTCCCTCCCTCTCTTTTCTCTTCCAACTCCATCTCTCTTTCCCTCCATATCTCCTTCTATTTTCCTCTCTCTCTCTGTACCTTTCAACTCTATTACTATCTCCCTCTCCCCTTCTCCCCACCTCCCTCCATCTCCTTGTCTCCCCTTCCATCTCTCTCTTTCCCTTCTCTCCCTCTCTCTCTCCTCTCATTCTCTATCTCTTCCCTTCTCTCATCTCTCATTCTCTCTCTCAATCTCTCCCTTGTCACTCCCTCTCTCTCTCTCCATGATCAGGAGTTCAGGACCAAGTGCTGTAAAATGGTCAAAAATGAAAGTCGCATGTTTAAAATTTTGGTCGAATTGTGGTTTGAACTTTATAAAATATATATATATATATATATATATATATATTATATATATATATATATATATATATATATATATATAAATTAAATAAATAAATTATTTTTTAAAAACTAACCATTAATTAATTAATTTAATTTATTTTTATTTTATTTTTTTTTTACCTGATTTAACTTATTTCCATAATAAAATATAATAATATTAATTTATGAGTAAAAATTAACAGGGGTCCTTAAGTAAAAAATTAGTCCTCTGCTCAGACTATTTAACATGCTAAGCTAGATCTTTCTTCAACTTGTCCTCAGACTATTTAACATGCTAAGCTAGATCTTTCTTCAACTTGTCCTCACGATGAACCACACTAGTTGGTTTTCTTCAACTTGTCCTCACGATGAACCACACTAGTTGGTTTTCTTCAACTTGTCCTCACGATGAACCACACTAGTTGGTTTTCTTCAACTTGTCCTCACGATGAACCACACTAGTTGGTTTTCTTCAACTTGTCCTCACGATGAACCACACTAGTTGGCTAGTTGGTTTTCTTCAACTTGTCCTCACGATGAACCACACTAGTTGGTTCGAAATGCGTCGACAAATGAAATTTTATGTGATTTATGCTGAAGAATCTCTCGTAATTTTGACATGGATCACAAAAGCCTCAATTCTACAATTGTGGTTTGAACCCGCAACCTCATACATACAATTGCAAAGCCTTACCAACGCACCACCTGGGTCACATTTGTTATGTGGGTGGCAGAAATATTTTATAAAGTTTGATTTCCATTAAGGCAGGGCCCAAAGGGGGCCAACTCCCCCACACGCCATAAGACCACAACTCTGTGACCGGGAGCTTGTCCATAACCCGCCAGCACATAACGGTTATGTGTTAAATACATGGTCACATTATATATGGCAGACAATGTGGGTTAACACTCAGTTTTATTAACCGTTCATTAAAAGGCATGGCGCAAACTCCGAGGTAAACTGCCCATCATTAAGGTGTTCACATGTGCATTCAAACTCCAACTGTTAATCCGGCGGTCAGGTCAGTTATAGCGGCAGATTTGGCAGAGAGCGCCAAAATTGGCGGGCCTAACTGGACTCTAACTTTGGCCAACTGGGAGTCTTTTCAGGACCTACTGGCAGTTGGGAGTAAATGGCCATAACTTTGGCTAAGAAAGTTCTTTTTGGACGAATTTGTTTTTGATTTTGGGTCTCTTCGACCTTTTGAAAGCATTGGCATAGGTTTTATAGCCATCTGAGGTCGTTTGCAGGTAATTTTGCTTCGTGGAAGTTCCAGGAGCCACTAGGGCCAAATCAGTTTGGGAGCTGCATTGGGATGGGTGCAGCCTTTAAATGTGGAGCGAAGGTCATTCCTGAAGGATTTCAGTGTTTTGAATCCATTTCTACAGCTCGTTTTTCCTTTGGAGGCATTCTTCTCACCGTTTAGCTTCAAGGAAGCTTTCAGGGCCACTAGGGCCATTTCAGTGATTGAGATGTGCTGGGCTAGGTTCATCTATTTGAGGTGAAACAAAAGCCTATGTCTGCTGTAAAGAACCTTCTAAATCCAACTGAAGGTGTTTTCAGAAGCATTTGGAGACTTCTAAAGGCCGAGATGATGAAGAGAAGTTGCAGGCAGCCCAGAACCATCCATGGGAGAAGGCCTAGATTGGGGATGCAATGCTCATTTTGAGCAAATGAATAATCATTTGTTTATGTCAGATATGTGCTGGAGACAGTAGCAGAGGTTTCAGAGACATTTGAAGCATTTTGAAGGAGTTTGTGCCATTCAGAAACTCAGGGAAGCTTAGTGCACCTACTGAAGGAATCAAGTCCAAGGGAGCCTAGATCTGTCTGCACAAAGTGGACACCCATGACAGGGATGTATATGGGTTTTTCTAAACCCATAAGTTCAGTCAGTAACCTTTTGGAGTTGAGTGTGAAACTTGTAACATTATTTAAGCCATAATCCCAAAGAGCCAAGTCTAGTTGACTGGAGCATACATGAGACGTAGCCCACGAGATTGGGGTGAACTCCTTATTAAATTTGTTGTTATGTGTGATGTTTATTTGCTGCCTTATATGTTTGATATATATGGTTAATATCAACTGAAACAAATCAAGTTAAAACACATAAACAGAAGAAAATACATACACCTCTTAAACATGTATGTTTACTGAATTGAATACCTTGCTAAGCATTTACAAGTAGTTTCAAATTCAGATCACTCCACCTCTATCTCTCTATGTCTTTGTTCTTCCCTCTCTCTCTTTGTCCCCTTCCAACTCCATCTCTCTCCCTCCCTCTCTCTTTCTCTCTCTCCCCTCTCTCCCCCTCCATCTTTATGTCTCCTTTTCTCTCTTCCCTTTCTCTCCCTCCCTCTATCTTCTCCTTCTATGTGCTTTCCCTCCTCTCCTCTCTCCCTCATCGCTCTCCATCTCTCCCTTGTCACTCCCTCTCTCTCTACCCTCTTTGTTCTTCTCTCCCTCTCTCTCTCCCTCCAATCTATCTCTTGTTGCTTCCTTCACTCCTTCTCTCCCTCTCCTCCTCCTCTCTCTCCCTTTCCAATATTCTCTCTCTCCTCCCCATCTCTCTATGTCTCTCTCTAGCTATATTGCTATTCCACCTGCTCTTTCTCTCCCCATTATTATGATGGAGAATTGTCACTCTATGTAATCAATGATAAATGTAATGGCTAATATATTTTACATGTTAATTTTTTATTTTGAAATGAGTTATGGTTTTTGGGCATGTGGTATTGATAAACCATGGAATTGGCCCATGGTATTTTAACAAATCAAATTTACAAGTTAAAAATATTCATGGTAAAGTGGGGGTGGATATACATGGTTAATAAACTTGTTATATTGTAAGTTTATTGTAAATATTAAGTTTTTATATTCTTATTAATTATATTTTAAAATATGGTTATGAAATCATTATTAGTTGAGCATTGACCAATGCAAATTATGATGTTTAACTTTAAAAAATGAATATTTGTTTTTTAATATTATTAAAAAAATTAAACATTTGATTGAACCATAACTTGAAAGTCTTATTGTAGTTTTTGCACAATATAATTCCATGTCGATAATTGACTTACATATTTTATGTCATAATTTATGGATATGGTTGCAATATTCATACATAATTTTTAGATATTTGTCTAATGAATTTTTATCTTAACTTGTGTAGGAAAACCAAAAATAAAATAATTGAAAATATCTATTATTTATGTTTTCACTTATGTAGGAGTAAATTTGTAATTATGTAAAATTACTAGTGATTACTACCCACCAAAATTTATGCAAGTTATTATGGTTGAGCAAACAATTTACTCATCGACTTCACATCTCAATTTACTAGTTTCTACCAAAGCAATATAATAGATGATATGTTTATAGACCATTATTAATTTAGCATTGACCAATGTAACCTAAAATTGTTTATGCAATTTTTCCCAGTTAAAGGGGCTAAGTTGTCCTACAAAAGAAAATTAAAATATAACAAATCTAATGTTATTATTTTTATTAATTTTAACTTTTTATTATTAATCACACCAAGATTTAAATGTTACACTCTTTTACAAATGCTACAACATCTTCCCCATATATATATATTTTAATGTAGCCCACATACAAATGCGAAATGTTAAATATTTACGCTAACACATCTATGTGATGTCCCTTGTGAATGTAAATCTTTTTTTACTGCATTTGAAAAAACTGAAACACTATTAATTTTATACAGTAAATTACGAGAATGATGGCAGTAAGTATTTTGATTAAAGTTACATGAAGGGTGAAATGTCAAATAAAGACAATTTTATATATGATTGGTAGTTAGGATAGGTGAACCTTATGTAAAGCCCCATGGCAAATAAAGACAATTTTATATACGATGGGTAGTTAGGATAGGTGAACCTTAAGTAAAGCCCCATGGAAGGATGAAATTTTTTTCTAACAAACCTCTTGAAACATTTTGTTTCTTAGAATTACCTAACCCTAACTACTTCTTTAGAGATTATCAAGATGATAGAGGTATCTTGAGATCAAGAAAAGAGGAAACTGTGCTGTAAAGACAAACAGATTGAAGGAGCTAAGTCTAGTCCCTAAGTCTGGTTGGGACCAAATACTGGAGCTAAGTCTAGTCCCTAAGTCTGGTTGGGACCAAATTACTGCTTATAGACTATAAGTCTTAAGGAGAAATCCTGTGGAAGGATTGTTGGGGGGAGACTCAGGCTGGATAGCGAGGCTAGACTAGCAAGTCTCAAGGTTGGGAGGTTAAATAAGAAATACAAGTCTGCAAATTCAAGAAAAGAGGAAACTGTGTTGTAAAGACAAACATATTGAAGGAGCTAAGTCTGGTCCCTAAGTCTGGTTGGGACTAGATTGCTGCTTATAGACTATAAGTCTTAAAGAAGAAATCCTGTGGAAGGATTGTTGGGGGGAGACTCAAGCTGGATAGCGAGGCTAGACTAGCAAGTATCCGGTTGGGAGGTTAAATAAGAAATACAAGTCTGCGAATTCAAGAACAACAGTGGTATTTAGCAATAAATCGATAAGTACTCTCTTGAATTTAATTAGAAAGATCATTAAAAAGTTATACAGTCAATTAGAGTAGTTGTATGTTCTTAAAACAAAATAGTTATGTAGTAATTTATGTTAATGATTAAGGGTTATACACCCAAAAAGTGAAATCAATAACTCATGATTCCTAGAAGAACATAAATTGTATACATGATATAAAACTAGTATAAGAAATCACTACTACAATTCACTAAACTTGTAAGAATTCATAAAACCTAGGTAGAATATAACATGAACAAAAGGTCTTGAAGAAGCACCAAATAGAAAACTGAGGAAAGAATAGCGAAAACCATATGGGTAAAATGCAAAGAGAGAAACAATTTTCTGAATTCAAAGAAATAAATAGGAATAGTCGACCCCAACTGTTCATTACATGTAGAATTAATTTAGGGAGATAGTCTATCGAAACCACGGCATGGGATATGTAATCCAATAATAATGGTAATTGAATAATCTAGAAATAGGTATACACAGTGCATAAGAAGGTAAACCCTTAGGAGTTCTTCTATCGTGAAACAACAAACAAATTCCAAACTCTTAAGAAAATCCACATAGTTCCTATTTCTTAACCAGCATAGTTCAAATCAAATATACACAATAATGAAGCCACTCTTCGGAATTATAAACGATTTGAAAAAATAGTGAAGCATATACAAAGGGACCAATTCTTTTAATAGAAAAACACGAAGTCCCCAATTAGAGGACCGTTGGAAAAACAAATCCATCCTCATACACTTCGTGGTGTATGAAATCTAGTAACCAGAGATTTAACAGTAGGATGTATACATCCCAAAGCTTGGAACCAGAAAAATACAAAAAATTACAGTAGTTAAGGGTCGACTTTAACATGAAGAGACTCTTCAGCTAATCATAAACACCGAACACATCAATTTACATTTCAAGTTAAATGTAAACAGATTAAAAGTGTGTCTCTTCAACAAATGGCTTAAACCCTGAAAATTGATCCCATAATCCTTAGCATACCCAGTGAAATCCCACCCAAAGGCTGTTGAGTCCAGAAGGCAGAACTGTAGCATCCCGACAGAGGCAACCATTTCCAAATCTTGTGAAAAACTTTGAGGATTCCCTGTGAAACCTGTTAGACAGCCAAAGATAGGTGAGAGCGTATCAACAGCCAGGTCGAATAGAGTCACCATGATTTGAGTTGAAAACAGAAACCTTACTCGTGTAAGTTTTGAACACCATCCACAAATGCCTCAAGGAAAACCACTGCCTCTTGGGGCATCCTGCAACCGCAAACATACTAGTGAGTACTATTGCAAGTAATACCAGGTGGGAAGAAAACTCGGCAAGGCGGAAAACCAAGAACAACTCTTACGTGAGGCGCAGTTCAATAGCGGATTGACACCAAACCCCAAAGGGGCTTAATCGGACAAATAATCACTCCTACCATCTGATCTGGAGGATGATCGAGGGTCGTTGATGGATCTCGCATTCCCAAGTTCAAAGGGCCAACTGGAAGACATCTCGAAGGCTCCAGACACCGGAGTCTAGGGAAACCAACCACCTAGGTGATTAATGCGCATTAAACAACAAACTTGTAAGTGAAAAGTTCATAGTCTCGGCCACCTCACACGAGTGTTTTGCAGAGCACTTAAAATATATAACAATGGATCTAATAAAATCATAGCAACGTGGCGTAGGACCGAGGGTATGTGATATTCTAATATCCTTTGTAATTAAAAAAATTAAGTATGGGTCAGACAAATTACAATTACATAGTTAATTATTGTACAATCATTTGACAATGATATATTATGCCTTGGCACTATTATTTTTGATGTTAGAAATAAAATTATTTCTTTTTGTAATTTTTTATACTTATGGGCATGTGAGAATCTACCCCCATACTAGGATGTAGAGTGCCTTGGCCTAATAAAGAAATAATTAATTAAATTAATTAATAATGATTTATTTGCAATATATATATATATATATATATATAATATGATATATATATATATATATATATAAAATGTAGGATTTACGTCCCACTAGATTAAAGGCCCAAATATTACAAATACATATGATTTTTTTTACTTAATCATTTTTATATAAATTAATAGTTTTATTTAATTCAAATATATAATTTAAAGCAAAATTCTTTAACATTTATTTATATGCTCCAAAAGAAGTGAGAAGGATTCCGAGGTGTAATAACCCTATAAACTTTATTTACGCAGACATTCACAATGTAAAAGATTATTTTTACTATGTTTAACGAAATGGTTGAAAACAAGAATAGTTATAATCTCTGTGGAAACTAATTTGAATCAAATAAAGAAAATGATAATTCATAGAGAAAAATAAAGTTTTACACATTCTTTAAATTCATATATAAATTGTAAAAAACAACTTTCATTTTCATCCACTCAAGTTTTCTATCATGTAAAGGTTGCAGGCATTGTTTAACACAACTTTGGTGAGGAATTTTGTGGCTCATTAAAGAAATATTTTCAGAAAATTATGAGAGAAAATTAGATTGTTAATTTCCTTGGAGATATTAGCATAATCCTTATAGACTCGTAATAGGAATATGTGCACAATAATAATATCCATTATATTGGAATTCTTGAAAAACAAAAATATATTGCATGCATCATTGTATTAGATTTGGAAGTGAAATGTCTTTGCATACATTATCAAATTCTTGCAAAAAAGAAAAATTAATTAGATTAATTTTCTTGGAAGGGTTTTCATGAATATGTTTGTATATATTATGCAAGGATTTGAGTGCAAAGAAAGATTTGCATAGGATTTTTGTGCCTGAATTGGAGAAAAATAAATATTGTTTTCTTAAAAGATGCATATGAATCTTGTTCATACAAGAACATGAACCCATGCTTGTCCTTGAAAAAATTATGTGCATTGAAGTAAGGGTCATTATGTTTATAAAAAAAACCACATGTTGCATGCACAAAAGGGCATTGAAGTAAGGGTGCTTATGTTTATATAAAAAACCACATGTTGCTTGCACAAAATGGTAGTAATTGTGGTATAGAAAATATGTTTTTTTGTGTAAATAGATAAATTTATTATATTAATTTTCTTGAAAAGAATAATTGATTTAGATGCATAAAAGGTTAAATTAACCTTGTTATTGTTGCTTGGTTTTTATGCATGTAGAAAGATAGAGAAACTAATTTATATTAACTTCCTTTAGATAAACTCTTGCATACACAAAGAATAGTCATTGTGTTATAGAGATATGTTCTTTGCATGGAAAGAAAACTATTGGGCTATATTTCTTTAAAAACATTATATGTGATTATTTTTATGCTATCATAACTATTATGTTAGTTTCTTTTGGAATAAGATCATGTATATGCATGCAATATTTGTATTAGTTTTCATTTGGAAAGAATAGACATTTGCATGTGGGAAATGATAACATGTTGTGTTAGCCTACATTGGAAAATATTCTTTGGGAAAGAATGAATTTACATGCACAAACACCATAGTAATGTGTTGGTTTCCTTTTGTAAAGTATACTCATTTGCATGCATAGGAAAGACATTCATTGTGTTAGCTTTCTTTACGTATTTGCATGCACCAAAAGTAATAGTTAAAAGGATAGTTCTTTGGATAAAACTTATGTAATTTTCCTGTACAAAGATCATAATTGGTGCATTAGTTTCCTTTAAACGAATGCCTGGAAATTTGTAGTGATTTGTCTTGCAAGAATGTGTGATTATGTGAGGGGAATAATAGTTAATGTGATATTAATTTATAGACATGCTTTGAAGGTTATATGCTTATAAATAATGCATATGTAGTGTTGTTAAAGGAAGCATGTTGTGATGTTTTGTTTGCATTTCATGAAAGTTCATGAATAGAAGGTGAACCACCACTAGTATAGATTTATGAATTAGTTTAATTAATACTTGATTTCATCATGATATCGAAGGTTGCTGACTATAACAGTTGCAGGAAAAAGCTGAGACATAAATATGGGTTAAGTGATAGCCATGGAAGAAAATAACTTTGTGGTTTATACAGAATGAAGGAATTTCAGTTGTAGGATAATCTACTAATGGGAAGAACTAGGCCCTAAAGACACAATGCTCAAGGGTTTGTGGGTAAATGATGTCATTATGATTGTAATCGCTTATAACAAGTTATGTTGTTTTTGAAATGATATTCTTTGTAATATATTTTGACAATGGTAAAGAGATGGAATCTCTTATAACCATTGAGTGAGGGGTGAAAACCCTCATGAGCGTTTAATAATAAAATTGAACGTTTATTTGTTTTGTCCCTACGGGGTTTCCAGGGTGTATCAGTGTCTAATGATGTGGTTGCATGTTGTGTCATTTTTATGACGTTGATTGCTTGCATGATGTGATGTTTGTATTGTCAATAATATGATTAACTAACAAAGTTAAAATAATCATGGAATTGATGCAAGGTTACATCAAAAAGTTTATGTTAATATGCTACAACAAGGGTTGTTAATAGTTATATAATTTACTATCCTCTTACTAAAGTTACTCTATGTAATGATGAGGATTTTATCTATTACTTAATGAAGAATATGGAATAGTAATTTGGATAGTTACCTATGAGAAAATTGTGTAAAAAAATTCTAACTCCATACATTTTCATCTGAGGTCACTGGAGACGTAACAAGTGGTATCAGAGCTGAAGGTTGCAGCGCTGGTGCCTTTTGGGATTTGGAAAGCAGAAAATAAGTTGAGGTATGATACTAATGGCCAACAAATTAGGTATGATTCTAAAAAATTACATATCGATATATACAGTAGACTACGTTTGACCTAAGATGCATGATGTGTGTTCATAACCACATTGAAGAGTAGTAAGTAATAAAGTCTTATGCAAATTTGTGCTCATGACATTTGAATCTTGATGAGGATAAAAGATAATAAAACCTTTGAAAAGGTCGACAACCCCTTTGTCTCTCCCAAGCCAGTTTCCAAGGACACCAATTCTTATTAGCAAAACCACGTCCTTTTCTGAGTCGATCAAGTTGTCCATGAGATTCACGTAATAGCTCACGTAATTAATTTCCAATGGCTAACACATCTCAAAAGCGTTTAGGTTACAGAATAGTACCTCTGTGATATCTGTGATATGGATTAGAGGAAGAAAAATTGTTATGCTCCTCTTATGAAACTCAATATCCTGGATGCCCCCATAACATGGTTTAAATTTCATCCCAGTATTTCTTAATTCCACTACAAGATGGATTCTTTGGACATAATTCCATGTTTTTTTGAGTTTGTCTTGAAGTTTCATGATGCATCAGTTAGAACAACATTTAATGCATTGCCTAAAACAACCTTTAATGTAGATGCTACACTCACCTCCGTCTAAACAATGGCGTCAATAGAATATTGGTGGAGATACAATGACTCCGTGCAAGAAGCCTAGAAGATGATGAAGTTGTTTTAATGGTATTGACTCATGTTTAACTAGTCTTGACCAAGCTAACCAATCTAGCCATTCGTCTATGTCAAATATTCAATCGTCGAAATGTTTGAACAAACCCCATGTAGTTCTCACCAACACACACAAAAGCATCTCTTCGACATCAACGACTGAGTTGAGCTCCAATTCTAGTAGCTTTAGGAGAACAATGAAAGGGACTTGATTTTCAAGCATCAAAATGTCTTTTACTATATCAGAGACAACAAATACTATCTTCTTTTCCCTATTAAGAGGGTTATACCATTCCCATGCTATGTCTTTGACAAGTCCGTTCTCACCCAAACTTCTCAATACTTCTAGAAGAAAGAAACCATCCAAACTCAACATCTGAGTGAGGGCCTTTCCATTGCAATCGATGCTTTCTTCGTAGTTGTACCTGATTTCGTTCTCTAGCAATATGATCTCATCGCTTGCACGATTAATGAAATTTATATTGTTATTGCACCTAGTCATCATTGTGTGTAGGGATCTTCCTTTGTGACAACCCATTGAAGGAAGCTTTGCACTTTCGTAATGATATGGACCCAACGAAACTCTTCGAGGCACATATGCTTCCCTTTTCTTGTCTTTTAGGGATTTGGGAGCTATAAATATGGATGTGAACACATTGGACGACAATATGAAAGCAACATTGAGATCCGCTTGAATATAGTTTGTCCATTCAATGTCGTTGATCCATTTTCGTGGTATTAGTTGCCTCTGCTGTGACATCCATCTATCATCACTCTTGGAATGAGGCATTGCATCTTGTGGCAAAGTCCGTTCATCATCACTATCAATATCAATCTTGGCTTAAAACTATGCAGACATTGCCCTTGCATGGCCAGACATTTTATTATCAGTTCTAGTGCATAGATTACCTTGTCTTTTAATTTTTACAACTAGATATCTACTTCAATGGAGTTGAAAAAAATTTCTCCACCTTATAACTGCATTACATAGTCAAAGAAACCTCTAGTAAGCATCATAGTTATAAAGAAGCGCAAACTAGTTCACATAACAGCCAAGACATGAGTGTGAAAGGGGCAGAAACACATGAGAGAGTCTAATTAGCAGCCTTGGATAAGATTGGAAAACAAAAAACTACGACTCAGAAAAAAATCTACTTCATAATAGTTGTTGGAAGATCACATAAGGATATGATATGATGACCTACAAAACCTGCTCTTCCATTCCACATCTCTCGAAAATAATCTACTTCACGATAGTTGTGGGAATATCACATAAGCATATGAGATGATGAAATACAGAACCCGCTCTTCCCACGGGGGATTACCAGGGGAGAAATACCATACCATGTGGGTTCATATTGGGGGATATATATTAAGGAAAAAATGATGTAATATATTGCGGCATATATAGAGGGTAAATGGTTTTTATATTGACAAGTATAAAAATTTGAGCTCAAAGTTAACGAAAATCTATAAAGGGGTATAAAAAAATTTAATGAAAAAAAGGATACCTGCAATATCTAGTGAAATTAGGGGTTTTTTAAATTGGGAACGTTTATTGGGTTCATATTGGTAGGGGGATAAATAAAGTAATTTTTAGAGGTATTTTCTAATATGTAGTGAAATTAAGGGTATTGTTTAATATGCCATGAATGCGCGTGATATGTCAGAGGTTCATTGAGTGAAGCCCACGTGGCTCTACCCTTCCACATTGCTCACATCTCTAACATCTTTAACAGATGAAATTACCCGTCATGTTTCATTTCTAAAATTCTATTAAATGATTTAATATGATAAATGTCTCTAACAAATGTTTTAATATAATAAATGCATATAGCTTAAAGTTAAAAGTTCAAGTAATTATGAAAATATACATAAAATAGGTCAAGTAATTATAAAACAATTCAAAATATAACAAGTGTAACATGCAATATTGTTTCTTAGTACCTGCTCTACTTATGTAGAAAGTAATTGATATTTACTTTAGATTAGTTTAAGTGATTAGAGTTAAAACTTCAAAAACCATATAATTAATAGCTACTTAAGACTAATTTAAATGTTTATATAGTTAAAAATCTCCAAAACATATATATATATAAACATCTTACATAGTAATCATAAACCCAAATTTTAAATCGATCTTATATATAATTATCAATATCTATATCTCTTAAAAATAATTATTATATTATTAATATTTTAAAAAATTGTATTAAAAATTATAGATATACAAATTTTGAAATCGAACATCAAATTTTTTTCATATAAAAAACATAATAAATAAATTAATTAAACATTGTCTAAATAATAAATTACATTTAAAAAGAATTCTAAATGATTTTATGCAAATAAATTAATTAAAATGAATATTGTTAACTTAAAAAATATGTCGTATTTATTTTATATTAAATTCATTATCCAATTATTAATTAAAAAATTAAAAACTGTCAAATTAAATATCATACCATATAATATAATATAATATATGAATGACTATATTTATTGTTTTGTACATCTTTATTACTAAAACTAGGTAGTAAAAAAAATATAGAAAAAGTGAGTTGTAAAAATAAATTACTAAGCATAAATATTTAGATTTAGTATGTGTGCTATTTATTAAATATTATGACACTTGGTTTGATACTTCATACAATGACACGTCATTTTCATAAATATTTAGATATGATAAGTGTACTCCTTATTAAATGTTATGACACTTGTGGAATACAAGATTTTTTTGATTTGTTTTTTAAATAATTTTTGTTTTCCTTCCCCACAATTACATTTTAAACCCCATAAAATTAGTCATTTCATGTGAGATGAAAGGATTTACTTTTTATTTTCTAATAAAATAATTTTTAAAAATATTAATTTGTTATTAACTAATTTAATAATATTTGTTTTTAATCCAAAATCCGGAATCACAATTGTTAACTAAATCGTAAATTTTGGTTATTTAAAATGCCTTGGAATGAGGGCTCGACATCTTGCTCTTGCTAGTGCACCAAACACTAAAATAATTATGATGCATAAAATTTTAATTTTATTTTAAATTTGAAAAATGTATTGGAATGAGGGCTCGACATCTGCCTTTGCATCTTGCACCAAACACTAAAATAATTGGATGCATAAAATTTTAAATTTATTTACACTAATTTTAATAATCCAACTATTTATGTCTATGCGTTTGAGAGAGGAACAACCCTCGATCCGCGTGTAAAGTGGTAGGGATTATGCCCCCAACAAAAGTGTGAGGTAATGGGTGCGGCGACTACTTGTATGCATCATAGTCGACTTCACCGATTTCATCGTTGCTTACGTATCGCTTGTTTGCACGACTTTATCACCTCCTAAAGTAACTAAACCACAATCATTAATTATCAACCAGGGTAAGTCTTTTTATTTCAAATATGTTTGCACTATATGTGCCGATACATGTAACAACCACATAAATTAGAAATGATGTCGTTGAACACGCTTGCAAAAATTAAAACACTCTTGAAGAATGGAAATACAAGGTTACAAGGATTAAAATGCACACCGCAAAAATGAAACACACTCGGAAATGGAAGAATTCACACGTCATGAAAACTTTAGAATAAAGATAGGTGTGCCATACACTATAAGCGAAATATATAACATCAATTAAATAACATGGAATTGATTAACTTGTGTAACAACACACAATAAATATGAAATCAAAAGTGTACCATTCCCATAATGAATGTGTACAACAATAATAAGAAATCCACACTTAAAATGAAATAAACAAATATCCTATCAACACTGTGATCCCTACTAAAGAGGAGGGCCCTTCCTCCCTAGCAGGGTGTAGGAGTGAAACGAAAACTAGTTAAGGATTCAACATGAAAATTGCAATAACATCACTAGATATATGCTCGTATTAAAAATAGTTGAAGAGTACAAGATCAAAATGTCAGTATTATCTTTGTTTCTCGTCCACATGAGAGTAAGCTCTTTTATAAAGTCTTTACAAAGCCCCAAAATTAGGAAAATGAATCAGTCATGAGAATCTACGCTTCTCATGCTGATTAAGCTAACAAAAATAATAAAAAGATAGAAATTGTTACAAACAACTTTTAATAAAGATTTGTTATGGTTACACCACTCTTGTTTAGACATAAGTGCAACTGCTCATATATTCTTAACTTTCCTCATGGAATTACGTCATGCAGCCCTTGACAGTTGTCTTTGAAAATGGCAGCTACGGTCTTCACAATTCGCAGTCTGACAACAGCTTCGTGGTGTAACAGCAAAAACTGGAAAACCCGTGGTGTAACAACAACTCACACTATGTAACAACAAGTAATAACAAAAATTGTTCCTACATGACTATTAGTAGTTACGACAACACCTGAAAGAAAAACATTCAAAAGAACTCTTCCAAATATACCATGGTTAGTAATCCCAAAGAAAGCATTGTTTCATTGAATACGTAGCAGAAAATAGCATAATAATACACCAGAGAAAAAGGTTGCTTCTTTATTAGAGGGAGTGACATTTTACTAGGGAAATAGTAGGTTCAATGAGGGAAACTGGCCAAAAATGGGGAAAAGGATGCTTGAAATATCCTCAAATATTGCACCCAACATCTCCCCCCAGCTGAAGCCACTGGATGTCCTCATGTAGATTCTTTAGAATCTTTAGGGTCCTCATTTCTTGTGACACTGACATGTTACTGATGTAGTTCATGAAGTCATAGGCGCCAGTAGCATCTTCATCGTCTTTCCTATACCCATGGGTAGACATGAGTTGATGTGTCTAGGAATGTTCATCATACTTGCTCAGGTGGAAGTGAGTCTGGTATTTCTCAACCGGGTGCCAAATTAGGGGAAACTTGAATTTGAGCCCCATCCAAAAATCTCCCATCATTTTGACAGTTCAGACATATTTAGGGAAACGAGTAACAACTATCATGAAATTGGGGTACTCAAAGGGATCCCCTGCTTGTAATGTGTCACTCCAAGCTTCCCATCGCTTCCAACTAATGATTTTATTTTCAATTGTTCATAAATATTAAAGAAAGACCCAACAATTTTTCTCCTATAGAGGGACAGTTGCTCTGTCATGCCAGGTTTACTAAGAAACTATTTCAATTCACGCCTCATAATAGTGGCCATACCAGGTTCTAATATTATCATCAGGGTTTCCTTTTCTTCATTCATAGTAGATTATTTTGTGGCAAGGTGACCATCAATTTGATTCATCATGAAAGATATGAAATCCCATAGCTGCAAATATCCAATGTAGGGGGATATGTTTACAACCATTTGCAAACTAGAATGCTCAAGAAATATATTATGCAGGAAGAGTTCGCATAACAAACTTTGCTCATCGAAATCAGATGAATAAAATACATCCATAAATGTTCTAGTGGAATTTCTCTTGTAGGGTCTGTTCTCATGGATGGCTCTCAACTGGAAAAAAATAAAAATAAAAAAAATAATAATATTAATGAATGAATAAATAAATAAAAATAAATAAATAAAATCGGGTAGGATGGAGATGGTGAGCTACAACCTAAAAGGTTTAGGGCTAACTCATACATTTTACCCTTCTCTTCAATGAACCTCTTGACCTCTTTTTGTAGTTGTCGGCTCTGTTTCTCCTTTTCCATCTCAGCTTTCCTCGTTTCCCACTTTATCAACTTTTTTGTCAGGAATTCTTTGGCGAACTAATCCTTAAGGGTATGAATAACCTTATGATGCTCTTCCAAAGAAATCACTCCCTTTTTTAGGGAAATTGTCATTTTCTTCCAATTATACAATTCCAATACCAACAAAAGTCTTTCTGAATGCCACCCTTCTTCAAGGTCTTCTACAATTTCATGTGCAATAACAGTATAGGGTGTAACAACATCTCGTGTTTTGAGCTTCTCTGCCTCAAATATTGGTTCTTGTGTATCAAGAACATCGTTGATAGGTTCTTGTGGAGCAACTTTCAATTTTTCTTCCTTGAAAACCTCTGTCTCAACTACCGGTTCTTGTGTATCAGCAACATTGTTGATAGGTTCTTGTGTATAATTTTCTAGGTTAAAATCCATGAGGCGCTCTATTTCAACTATTGGTTCTTGCTTGACAGCAACATCATCAAAGGGTTCTTGTGTGTCAGCCTCCCATGGTTCTGTTTAAGTTCCTTCTAAGATGGTGTCTGCAATGCAAATCTTGTACCATGATGTTGCCAATCCCTGAGCACATGCTATACATAAAGGCCCCTATGCAATTTATGATCCTAACTTATAAACAACCTCAACCAATGTATCGATTTGTTTTCATCTTTCTACCTCCTTATTACCGCTTTAATTCCTTATTTTCTTCTTCTAGGTTCTTAATTTTAAGCAGCAAGGTTCGGGTTTTGTTCTTACCTGATGAAGAAGCGTCTTCCTACTTGTTCTGTTTCCTCTTCTTCTACTTCTTTGTCTCTTCTTGCTTCTCATTTTTTTCTTTTTTCTTACCTGGTTTCTTCTTGGATGGTGGCGAGGGTTCTTGTTTCTTCTTGAATGGTGGTGAGGGTTCTTGTTTCTTCTTGGAAAAAGGCGAGGGTTCTTGTTTCTTATTCGATGATAGTGAGGGTTCTCAAGTGACCTCTTATTAACTCTAATTCCTGAACAATGTCCCTTCTCTTTAACTACATCAGCTCTCCCTGGAAGATTTATAGGAGTTTCAACTTGTCTTTGTCATGGGGATTCTATGCCTTTACTGATAAAGTTTTCCCAATTTCTTCTTTGCTGCTCTAGAGCTTCCATTACGATCAATTCTATGAGGCCATGATTGGTAATGAAGCTCTTTGGATGCGAGGCTACTTTTACTGAGGCAACGATATGTTTCAAATTTTCCAACAAAAAATAGGGAAGATTAACTAATTTTCCATGTTGAAGATGGCTCAACAGTAGAAAATGATAGTTGAAAACTATCGTTGAGCACCCCTCACATGTAATGTACATGATAATGAATAGGGAACATCATTCCACAGCTAAGGAAGGGAAAGGTGAATTCCTCTTCCCTTCTTGACCAATTCTTAT
This sequence comes from Pinus taeda, assembly GCA_000404065.3. Taxonomy (NCBI): domain Eukaryota; kingdom Viridiplantae; phylum Streptophyta; class Pinopsida; order Pinales; family Pinaceae; genus Pinus; species Pinus taeda. The sequence goes on along the minus strand of APFE030436926.1, from coordinate 19,002 downwards.
TCTCCTTGTAAGAATTCAACTTTAAGGGTTGGGTCATTAATTTTCCGATTGAACCACCTCTTCCCTTCAGGTAGAAGTGTTGTTACTCTGGCAATCACTTCTTTCATAATCTCCAGCCTTAGGCCTTTGACCTCTATTTGATTCATGTTCAGATTTTGAGAAAATTCCAAAGCAACACTTTCATCCAACCCTCTGTGTAACGCCCTACTGTTCCGGCACGGGCGCACACCCCTCACGAAGTAAAAATGTGACTAAGTATGGCGAGCGCTCCAAAGATGCGATGGATGAGCGCGCGGTTATGAGGAGTGCATCGCACATTTATATGGCGAGCTGGGCAAAGCCAACCAACGAGCCGATGTAGGTAGACCTTACACGATGGGCGCCTCGGGTGGGCGGTCCCGCACGATGGGCGAGCCGACCACACACCGGGCGATGGCGTGCGAAGTTGGGCAACAACGGATGGCGGGTCGGTCGAGCATTTACTCACTCCAACAGAGCGTATAAACCATGGACGAGTTTGGTGATTGCAGCACACACTCTCATCACATTACACGCACAAGTCTTAGTGCGAAGTATGGGATGCGAAGAGGAGTATCGTAGGTCACATAGGAGGAATGCGCCCGCTGGTCGGGAGGATAGACTTTGGCATTGCGGTTGGATGGTGAGCGCACATCGGTAGAAGGCATGACGCGAGGGCGCGGGTGACCGCCCGCCCGCCCGCCGGGTGAACACGGGCGAGGGCGTGGGCGACCCGCTCGCCCACGGGTGGAGGTGAACGCCGAAGTGATAAGCGTCGGGCAGTTGTGTTGAGGAGCGTTCGGGCGTGCACGGTGTGCACCGGTGCGCCCAACGTTCGGGAAAACGACGGTGTGTTGATTCTTGGTTAAGGCGTGGGCAGACCATCATGCGCCCTTGCACGGGCAGGCGCCTGCCTTGGTTGTAAAATGCCGGTTGAGCGTAGACTCCCGGTCATGTTGTAAAATTTCTACATATAATAAAAAGATCTTTTATACATGGATTGTTGTTCTCGGTTATGTTTATCATGCATGTTATAATGGAATTCCGCACATTATAATTTAACAAGTGAAGTTTTTATGAAAGTGAAGGCGTAGTTCATAAAACACTTAACCATGGAAACGGTGAGTCGTTTAGGCGGTGCCGCACCCGCTCAACTTAAGAAAAAAAAGAGTTGGGGCCGTGACAAGTGGTATCAGAGCTGATTCAGGGTTGAAGAGGCTTGATGATAAGCGACGAGAACGGAAATGTATGCAAGAACATGTTATGGAGAAATCATGGATGAACAATCTAGGTTTCGTAGACTTGATGGTCTGTGGAAAGACCACTCAAGCTCTTGTGGACACAGGGGCCACCCATAACTTTATGACGACATGGTTGGCTAGAGATGTCGGACTGACGATCCTTCCATCCAACATGGAGGTCAAGGCAGTGAACTCTAAGGCTAAGGTGACGGGTTTGGCACACGAAGTGCCGGTACAAATAGGAGACTGGACGGGTCAGTTGGACTTCACGATGATGGAGATGAACGACTTCGATATAATACTTGGACAAGATTTCTTGAAGGGCAACAAGGCTATTGTTGTCCCCTTCTGTGATGAGGTGGTGCTGGTTGGACAGACACGAACTTGGACTTTGCCCACACATAGGCAAAGGAGGGAAGTCAAGGTGCAGCATGTTTCTACACTAAGTTTGGAGAGAGCCATGAAGGAGTCAGATATGGAGACATATGCGGTGATGTTCAAGGGAGTCGAAGGTGATGAAGTGGGGACGCCTATTTTAGCTGAGATTTCCGATGTGCTTACCAAGTATGCAGATTCGATGCCTGATGAGCTACCGAAGAAGATTCCACCAAGGCGTGCGGTGGACCATAGCATTGAGCTTGAACGCTTGAACCATGGAAGGAACCCCCGGCTAAAGCACCTTATCGTTTATCAGGGCCTGAGTTGGAGGAATTGAAACGACAGCTAAAGGAGTTAGCTGATGCAGGTTTCATTAGACCTTCAAGGTCCCCATATGGAGCTCCGGTATTATTCCAGCGAAAGAAGGATAGCAATGAGCTGAGGATGTGCTGTGACTACCGTGCATTGAACAAGCAGACGGTGAGAAACAGGTATCCTTTGCCATTGGCTGCTGATTGCTTCGACAAGCTTGCGAAAGCCCGAGTGTTCTCCAAGCTAGACTTGAGGCATGGTTACTATCAGGTGTGAATTGCTGAAGGAGACGAGAAGAAGACCGCAATCGTAACAAGGTATGGTATCTTTGAGTTCCTTGTTATGTCGTTTGGGTTGTGCAATGCTCCTGCGACATTTTTCACTTTGATGAATGATGTCCTACGACCGCACTTGGACTCGTTCGCAGTGGTATACTTGGACGATATAGTGGTTTACAGTGATAACATGGAGGATCATAAGAAGCACTTGGCGATGGTTTTCGAGGCACTGAGGGAGAATCAGTTGTTCTTGAAGAAGTCTAAGTGTGTGTTTGCTCAGACCGAGATTCCGTTCCTTGGGCACATTGTTGGTCAGGGGTACATACGGATGGAGCCGAGCAGGGTGAAGGCTATTGAGGACTGGGTTGAACCGAAGAATGTCCATGAGATGAGGGTGTTCTTGGGCATGACCAACTACCAACAGAAGTTTGTAGAAGGTTACTCCAAGGTAACATCGGCACTGACAGACCTACTGAAAAAGGACAAGAAGTGGTGTTGGACGGAGAAATGTCAAAAGGCATTTGATGACTTGAAGAGAAGGATGGTTACAGCACCGATACTGAAGTTGCCTGATTTTGGGAGACCGTTCGACGTGCACACTGATGCTTCAGATTTTGCCATAGGAGGAGTTCTTATGCAGGATGGGCATCCGGTGGCCTATGAGAGTCGGAAGTTGCAGGATAGAGAGCGGAGGTATCCGGTTCATGAGAAGGAGATGACTGCGATCATCCATTGTCTTCATGTATGGAGGCATTACTTGATTGGAAAGCCTTTTGTTGTCAAGACTGACAATGTAGTAGCGAGTTATTTTGAATCACAACCGAAGCTTTCTGCGAAGCAAGCTCGTTGGCAGGACTTCTTGGCAGAGTTCGACATGTCTATTGAGTATAGACCGGGTAGACACAATGCGCTAGCAGATGCCCTTAGTAGGAAGGGACAAATTGCAGCATTGGAGGGTGAAGACCGGGCAGCAAGGAGTAGAAGTTGGATTCAGATATCGGAAGAGATGCAAAACAAACTGAAGGAAAGTGTGGAAACCGATACTTTGGCGCAGAATATAGTGAAGCAGATAAAGTAAGGGAAGACACACAGGATCTTTCTACGGGACGGTTACTTGTTCTTTGGAAACCAACTCTATGTTCCAAAGACATCTGGTCTTAGGAGGCACCTCTTGAAGGAGTGCCACGATTCTCCATGGGCTGGCCACCCAGGGCAGCGTCGTTCTTTTGCATTGTTGGAGAGAGGGTTCTTTTGGGAGAAGATGCGGGAGGAGATGGAGGAGTATGTACATACGTGCATCATTTGTCAGCAGGACAAATTGGATAATCAGAGGCAAGGAGGACTGTTGCAGCCTTTACCTATTCCAGAGAGGCCATGGATGAGTGTCTCTATGGACTTCATTGTTCAGTTACCGTAGGTGCAGGGGTATAATGGGATCATGGTCGTTGTTGATCGTTTTTCCAAGTATGATGTCTTTATTCCGACAAAGATACCTTGTGGAGCTGAGCGTACTGCCGAGCTGTTCTTTAAGAACGTGGTGAAGTATTGGGGTATGCCGTTGAGTATCATGTTGGATAGAGATCCACGATTCACAAGGAGATTTTGGACGACATTGTTCAAGTTAGTTGGGACAGAGTTGTTGATGAGTTCGAGTTATCATCCATAGACAGACGGGCAGACCGAGCGTATCAACGCATTGCTGGAGGACTACTTGAGACATTATGTCACAGCTGATCAGAAGAATTGGCCTGAACTCTTGGATATTGCTCAGTTTAGCTACAATATTCAAAAGAGTTCTGCGACAGGGTACAGTCCATTTGAGTTGGTAAATGGACAGATGCCGGTTGCTCCGCATACCGTTGAGACTACAGGTCGTATGAGGAGTCCTCATGCGAAGAGATTCATGAAGGCTTGGGAAGAGACCTTGGAGTTGGCACGGGTGCGCTTGCATGATGCTGCAAGGAGAATGAAGAAGTATGCTGATCGGGGGAGACGGGATGTACAGTTCAGTGTGGGAGATATGGTGTTTCTCAGGATTATCGGAGAGCAGTTTCAGCCAGCCAAGGGGACGGCCGCCAAACTGACACGAAAGTATGAGGGACCATTTCATGTGAAGAAGCGAGTGGGGGAGGTTGCTTACGAGCTGGAGCTTCCGCACCATATGCACATGAAACATCCAGTTTTTCATGTGAGTCAGTTGAAGAGATGTAGGCTTGATTCAGACCATCCAGAGAGAGCTGAACCGCCGAGAGGACCAGCTTGGATAGTGGACAAACCAGGCTTGGAGTTGGAGAATATTTTGGACTTCAGAACTATAGGGGTTGGTTTCCACCAGAAACGGGAGTACCTTGTCAGATGGAAGGAAGCAATGGAAGAGGAGAGTTGGGAATCGGAGGACTCACTTTGGAGATGGAAGAGGAAGATTGCGAGATTTGAGCGGAGGATACTTAGACGTGGAGGATTGTCGAGGGCGACAATGATTTCCAGTGGGGGAGGATGTAACGCCCTGCTGTTCCGGCATGGGCGCACACCCCTCACGAAGTAAAAATGCGACCAAGTATGGCGAGCGCTCCAAAGATGTGATGGATGAGCGCGCGGTTATGAGGAGCGCATCGCATGTTTATATGGCGAGCTGGGAAAAGCCAACCGACGAGCCAACGTAGGTAGACCTTACACGATGGGCGCCTCGGGTGGGTGGTCCCGCACGATGGGCGAGCCGACCACACACCGGGCGATGGCGTGCGAAGTTGGGCAACAACGGATGGCAGGTCGGCCGAGCATTTACCCACTCCAACAGAGTGTATAAACCATGTACGAGTTTGGTGATTGGAGCACACACTCTCATCGCATTACACGCACAAGTCTTAGTGTGAAGTAGGAGATGCGAAGAGGAGTACCGTAGGTTGCATAGGAGGAATGCGCCCGCTGGTCGGGCGGATAGACTTTGGCATTGCGGTTGGACGGTGAGCGCACATCGGTAGAAGGCACGACGCGAGGGCGCGGGTGACCGCCCGCCCGCCCGCCGGGTGAACACGGGCGAGGGCATGGGCGACCCGCCCGCCCACGGGTGGAGGTGAACGCCGAAGTGATAAGCACCGGGCAGTTGGGTTGAGGAGCGTTCGGGCATGCACGGTGTGCACGGGTGCGCCCAACGTTCGGGCAAACGACGGTGTGTTGATTCTTGGTTAAGGCGTGGGTAGACCGTTGTGCGCCCTTGCACGGGCGGGCGCCTGCCTTGGTTGCAAAACGCCGGTTGAGCGTAGACTCTCGGTCATGTTGTAAAATTTCTACATATAATAAAAAGATATTTTATACATGGATTGTTGTTCTTGGTTATGTTTATCATGCATGTTATAATGGAATTCCGCACATTATAATTTAACAAGTGACGTTTTTATGAAAGTGAAGGCGTAGTTCGTAAAACACTTAACCATGGAAATGGTGAGTCGTTTAGGCGGTGCCGCACCCGCTCAACTTAAGAAAAAAAGAGTTGGGGGCGTGACACTCTAAGTCGCTTGAAAATTTCGATCCACCCTGTTTCTCTGAAAATTTGGTATGCTTCTGGCATTTTTCCAAAGCCTCAGTGGAATCCAGTTCATGCCTCACTGTTGCTCCCCCCATCCTTCACTATTATGGACCCTTCACGTATTACTACAAAAATCACTATAGACTTTCGCATGCTTTTCGTCACAATTCTTGAAAAATATATGCAATGAGGGTGCATAGCTACATCAGGTGGATATCAGGGAAATAGGAAAGGATATCAAGTCGGAAAGTTGTGTGATACGGGTTATCATTTCATCATTAATTCAAAGGTGTGAAAATATCACTTGGATAAGCTTCGAATTAATCAGCTAATCAATCATGCAAAGTGGTAGTGATTAATGGGTATTGTCACTTCAAACCGAGTTATGTCATGGATCAAAAAATGATTCATCACCCCCCCAACTTAAATGCAAAGGTTGTCGTCGATCGTCAAAACGAAAGGACGTATTAACTGCCATAATTGATACATAAAGAAAAAAAACAATATTCCTTTTTTGGATAACTTATCGAAGGGTGATATTATTGATTCCAGCAACAGAGTGCTGGTGACAGTGATTATTGAAGCAAACAATTGCAACTGGTTTCATGTGATAGTCATCTCCATCAAACCGGCTACTACAAATGTAACGACAAAAGAATTTCTCCATGATGGTTGAATAAGTTTGTAGCAGTACTTTATTACAATAACGTATTCCTTTGAGGGTGTTGGTCACTTTAATTGCTTACTAATTAAACAGTCAAGTGCCACATAAATTGTCAACCCGGGAAAGTCTGATTATTTCAAAGGCAACTACGTACTGTATGTACTCAATTTTAATAGCACTAAACGCTGTAGTATAAATGAATCACACCTTGTTAAATCTTTACTCTATGTTACAACAACTATACTCTATTGTAGATATCTAATAAGAGATGGATATTTAATCAGAAAGAATAAATCTGCAAAAGAAAACAATGGTTGTTTTGTAACAAAGGATCAGGACCCTATCCCCATAGTAGGAACCTTCAGCACCTGCCTCTGTTATCCAGTTCACCAATTCACTCTGTAAACCTAATCACCGGTGAGGCACTCATGAAATAGCATCAATCGATTAAAAGAGAAATAGAGTTTCAGCTAAAGTAAAATAACATCTAGAAACAATACTTGTTAACAAGGTATGAACAGAAATCGCACTTAACACACAACAAAAAGAGAATGGGTGAATCTTGTGATGAAGGTGGGCCCTGTCCTTCTCACAAGATTCCACAGGACATGAAAACTAAGATGAGATACTCAGAACAAAACTCTATTCATTCATCAATATACCATATTACAGGAAAGATTCAGTCTCGTTCCTTCAACTAAAATCCTTGTGTTACAGCTTGTTCATCCCCCCTTCTAATGTAGATGTCTCCTCTTTATAGAGGAGACATCTATTACAAAATATTTTCATTATAGATTCTAGTTCAACCCTTTATACAAAAATAGGGAAATCAGTTTCCCGTCAACAGAATGTTGTTACAATAATTTAGATTATGAACGTTACAACCAATGTAACAGCTTCCTTAGTGATCAATCAGGTTCCTTTGTTGTTGTCAAATCTGGTACGCAAAACTCAACTGTCTCCTTGAGATTTTCATGTTGTTCTTGCTGTTTCAGCTTCGAGATTCGCGTGCTGTTCTTGCTGTTTCAGCAACTGTAAAAGATAGTCCTGCCAGCTTTAGGCAATTTCAACAATGCGGTCTGCACATCATTCTTTAATTGTTTAGCAACTCAGTCAACTTCAAAGATCAATTATAAAGATAGCATGATTATGTGTTAAATAATTAAACATATAGGAATGAAAAGAGTCACTGTATACCTTTAGAATGATTGAGTCAAAACACTAGCAAAGACTTTCAAATATGGGTTGAAAAGGGTAATATTATGACAAAATATAAGGTCAAAGAGAGACAATATGGGGTCCTAACATCCCCTCCAACTGAAAGGATTGCATTTCCTCATGCAACTTCTACTCTGAATCTGAGTCGGAATACTGGGATGAACAGTGCAAATTGCTTATGCAATAAGTATAGAAAGTGTTGTCAACCATGTCTCTGAACCCTTCGACACTATGAAATTTTTGCCATGCTGCAAGGTCCTCCTTTTTGGTCAATTTGAACTGAGCCTTGTATTGCTGTCCTGGTAGCCATAGAAGAGGGAAGTGAAAGTTATAACTAATCCATTTCTCAGCACACTGTCGAATACATTTAGCATAATTAGGTATTCGTGAGATCGCTGCCTGAAGATTGAGAGGGTTAAAGGGGTGGTACTCCCTTCTCTCCTTAGGACAGTGTTCCCAAAATAGATTATTTGCTTTTATGGCCAGAGTTCCCTTAGTTCTGACATAGTGTTGGTAGTTCTCCAAGACTGTTGCCTGTAGTTTCCTGATATAGTCAGTCATCCCTGGCTCTCGTAGAATTCGTTGATGTTCGGCAATAAAAACAACGAAATTTTGTGGCTCAGCTCGGATCCAGAGAAGACAGTTCTCCTCATTGTGTGTTGCTGACATAAAAGCATTTTGCCAAGTAAGATGATTAGCCAAGAAAGAAACGAAGGCTCGAATTTGAATATCACCAACGAGAGGAACTAAATTAAGCTTCCTATCTTCAGGCATAGCCTCATTGTGAAGATAGAGTTCACACAACAAGTTCTGCTCACTATTCAATGCTTCTGCAAAGGTCTTAATAAACTGCTGAGGTGTAGACACCTGGTGGGGTCGTCCATCTTTGATTGTTTTCACTTGGAGGAACGCTAAGTGTTCTCTCGAAAACACAGAATAGTTAAAATATGGTTTCCTAGTGGCAAGTAACCTTTGAACCAAGTCAAAGATAAGGGACAGTCTAGTTTTTAGCTTCTTGTTTTCCTTGTATTGTGCACGAGACTATGCAAGAACTTCCCAATTTCTATATGCATGAATGAGCCATAATGACTTCTATTGCTGAAATGCCTTTCCTTGTGAGAGATCATATTCTGTCTTCCATGTGTCCCTCAGTTCTTGAAAACTGGAGGTCTGGGTGTGAGCATTGCTGACACATCGAGGTTCAGTCTGGGTGTGAGCATTGCTTACACATCGAGGTTTAGTCTGGGTGTGAGCATTGCTTACACATTGAGGTTCAGTCTGGGTACGCGCAGTCTTAAAAGACTTTGGTACTGGTTTCTGCTCTGTAACAACTAGGGTAGGCCGGGGTGGTTTTATTTCTTCCTCCAAGGTCTTTGAAGACCCTGCTGGTTCTTGTGTAACAGCAGTGTACTCCTTTTTAACTATAACAGGAGGAGATACCGGACTAGATCCAGGCAACGGAACTTCGATTATCTTATAACCAGCTCGAGAATAGAGATCACCACATTCACTGCACATGTATTCATTGTGTTGATCCTTTTCTGCACTCTTTTCAGCTGCAGATGCTACTTGAGCTAACGTGTACAGATTGAGTTCCTTTTCATAAGCTTCCCTTGCCCTTATTAACTCTTGCTTATAAGCCTCAATTTCAGATTTTAAAAACTCGTTTTCTTCCTGAAGGGAGGTTAAAGTAACTGGGCCTTCTGTAGTAGTTGCAGGTTCCAGTGGATGGAAGGATTGTTGTTCGGTGTCAACTTCATCATTTGCATCCTCAATAGGTGGTTCTTGTGTATCACCTGTTGGTTCAGTGGCTGGTTCTTGTGTATCAACGACATCTAGGCCGTCTTTCTTTTGTTTCCCAACAGGTGGTTCTTGCTTATCACCTGTTGGGTCAGTGGCTGGTTCTTGTGTATCAGCCACATGCCGTACATCGTCTTGGGTGTCTACTTTAGATGAATCAGTAGCTGGTTCTTGTGGAGCAGCTGCATCTTTTGAGAAAAATGATGTCACAAAATCGTGAACGCTTTGCATTTCGGCACCCGAGGGTGAGGAAGGTGAGGGTTTAGGGCTAGGCAGAGTACGAGATTTTAGGATGATAGGTGGGGAATTTGGGGTAATATCCTCAGTTGCTGCAGACATCGTTGTTCATCGCCAAGGTAAGGAAGCAGGAAAAACAGTGGTTTTTCTCTTACGAGCACTTTTCCTCAGGTTTGGGGGATTATCAGAAATAGCAGCTTCCTTAATTGAGGCCCTCGTTCTTCTCTTTAGTGGGGTTGCAGCTTTCTCTTGTCTTTTCCTTTTGAGCATACTAATGGGGGTATTATCATCCGAATTTTCGGTGGGAATATGGAAGATGGGAGTGGATGATTCAACTTCATTAAGGGGTGGGGTCTGTTGCGGATTTTCAGTGCTCAATTGGGGTGTTTTAGTTGCTGGTTGCTGATTTTCGGCAACTTGCTGGGGGTTTTCTTCTGCTGGTTAAAGGATTTCAGTAGCTTGCTGGGGAGGGTTATTAAGGGGAGGGGGATTGTGCATGGAAAAGCCTCTATGAATTAAGAGCTGAACCAAACGATGGTGCATGAGGGAGAGGAGTGGGTGCCTTACATTCACGGAATAGTGTGCCATATTTTTTAGATAGCCAAGCAGCTAGTATGGCATATTTATTAAATGACCATGTCTTAAATGATTCAATAACACAAAGTCATGCTGGTAGACTACCTGATAACGTCCCTTGTAGGTGAAGTAGTGCTTAACAAATTCTGTAACCTTCGGCCTTAGTGGTGGTAGTGAACGAAGTGCAACGCCCCTGCCTTTAAGTTCGACGCGCTCCCCTGGTAGAATCTTGTTGTGCGTTGAGAATGAGGTGTTTCTAGCTAAACCAACGAGTACCATTGGTTGGTAACCCTGAAACCTGCGCTATATCCTCCTCCGTTACTGGAATTCGCACTCCTTGAACAGTAGAGTATCCTTCCCTCAAATTGCATGCGAATTCCGGAACTTGCTGAGAATCAAAATCCGGAAGCCTTCGGAAATAGTCCACCCATCTTGCTTGTAGAAAGATTTGGTATGCCTCCTGGTAAAGTTCCAATAATGTTGTTGAGCCAGGTTCATGTCTAACAACATTTCCTCCCATAGTTACTGGTTCAGCAAAATGCAGAGTGCAGAGCCGAGTTGCCGTAGTCGAAAGATAGTAGGATGTTGCAAATGAAGTTATGACACGATAAGACACAGACGGGGTGAGGAAACACTGCCACGAGAAGTAAGAAATGATGGTAATCGGAATATCATGTAATTATTGCAATATTTCGGTATTCCCCCCCAACTGCGGCTAGAATGATATGCTTGAAGGTATGGTGATTTCGGCAATCATATCAATATCTTCTCATTAACTACAATTTAATATTTACACCTAAACACGCATACCTTTACATTTTACCTTTGGTTGTTGCGCGAAAAGTATAATCTCGTCATTAATAGATCGATGATGGTCATAAAAAAGGGTTTATAAAGTATGAGGGTTTTTATACACAAGGTTTTCTTTATTCACGAGAAGTAATAGTGAAGGAACATAATTATCTGGATGAATGGCTGATTCCTTTAATGAAGAGTGATATGTATCCATCATTTTTGAGAGAAAGTAATGGTTCATTCTCGGGAAAAATGGGAAAATTGGTGCTTCTTAGGAAAAATGGAAAAGATTAGTGTTTCAGCACCGGGAAATGGTGTTTTAGCAATGGGAAATGGTGTTTCAACAACGGAAAATGGTGTTTCAGCAACGGGAAATGGTGGGAAAATGTTGCTGAAGGGAAGTGAGAGGGAATGAATTATGATTTGAAGTGAAATGACAATGTTTCCCAAGCCGAAGCTTGATCCTTTCTGTATTGAAATTGTTCTTCTCAACCATCCTCCGAAGCTAAGATCTGCAAAATAGTTAATTATAACATGGCAACCCTTGACAGGGATTATTAGTTAAGAAATATAATCTAAAAAAAATAAATATATAAACAGAAAAATTAAGTGCAATGAGACACAGCAGACTCCCCCAAAAAGACATAATGTATATCTGTCATGCAAGTGGCTTTGAAATCCTCTTTAGAAATAGGTTGTTGATACAAACGGAGCCGATACCCATTCACTAACAATGGTGTTCTAGAATCATCAATTGTTAGGAGTCTGACTGTTCCATTTGGGAAAACAATATCTACTTCATAAGGTCCTAGCCACCTTGTTCTTAATTTACCTGGAAAATTTTCAAAATGGGAGTCATACAGTAGAGCCCAATTACCTTTTTGGAATTGCTTATGCTTAATGGTTTTATCATGCCACCTGGTTCTTTGCTGTTGTATCATAGTTGTTTGATGGATGGCATCCAACCTCTTTTCATCCAATTCCTGAAGCTACTGCAACCTAGCTGTCTGTGCATCAGTTAAGTCAAGGTTAACAGCTAAAGTAGTCCTTAAGGTTTTGATTTCAAATTCCACAAGAAAAACAACACTTTTACCATAAACTAATTCATAAGGTGAAAAACCCATAGTATTCCTCCAAGTAGTTCTATAAGCCCATAATGCCTCCGGCAACTTTTGAAACCAATCCCTTCTATTCTCCTTTACTATTTTTGTTAAAATGGCTTCTATGAATTTATTCGTACTTTCCACCTGCCCATTGGCCTGGGGGTGATAAGGCGTAGTCATTTTATGCTTAATGTGATATTTCTGAAGTGTATCTTTAAAGCCATGAGAGTTGAAGGGAGGTCCTCCATTTGTGACTAGTTCTCTAGGAAATCCAAACCTAACAAAGATTTCTTCAAATGAAAAGGTTAAAACTAATTCTTCATTAGCTCTAAGGAGTGCCTTAGCTTCCACCCATTTAGTCATATAATCTGTGCAAACTAGTATATAAACTCTTTGATTGGATGGAGGGTTGATGGGACCTGTGAAATCTAGAGCCCATCTTTCAAAGGGTTCAAGTATTACCTGGGGGTTCAGTGGCATTTCATCCCTATGATTAGGCTGGCCCATTCTCTGACAGCTATCATAGGCCCTAACATATTTCTTTGCATCCTTGAAAAGTGAGGGCCAATAATAACCCATTCTAAGAACCTTATGTGCTGTTCTTTTATCAGCAAAATGCCCTCCACAAGGGCCATCATGACAAGCCTTCAATATATCATAAAATTCATCTTCTCTGATGCATCTCCGAATTTCCTGATCAAGTCCTGTGTGAAAAAGACACCCACTTATCCAACTGTACCTAGCACTTTGCTGAATGATATTTCTTTTCACTCTGTGTGACAGGTGTGATGGTAGCTTCCCTGCAACTAAATAATTGGAAATGTCTGCATACCAAGGTGAGTGAGCAGATACTGCAAATAAGTATTCATCAGGAAAGGAATCATCTACTGGAGTGGTCTCATCAGTTTTTATCCGAGAAAGGAAATCAGCAACTACATTTTCTTTACCTGGTCGATCTACAATTGTAATATCAAATTCTTGTAGTAATAATAACCGTATGGTAACTCGAGCATTTGTAACTAATTTTTTCATTAAATACTTAACGGCCGAGTGATCAGTATGAACAAAAGTAGTGTAACCGGTAATATAATGTGGAAACTTATTAATAGCATAAATGACTGCTAAAAATTCCTTTTCAGTAACTGTGTAATTAAGTTCAGCAGGGGTCATATTTTTACTAATAAAATAGATAGCATAAGGAAGATTGTTTTCTTCTTGACCCAAGATAGCTCCAATTGCAGTATCTGAAGCATCAGAGGATATATGAAAGGGGAGTGCCCAATCAGGTCCTCTTAAGATAGAATCTGTAGACAATTGATGTTTAAGTTCATTAAATGTTTTTTGACAACCATCAGTCCACTTGAATTCATCATTTTTCATAAGTAACACAAACAAAGGAGAAGCTATTTTAGAAAAATCCTCGATAAATCTTCTATAATATCCAGCATGTCCTAAAAAACTTCTTACATCAGTTTGTGTTTTAGGGTTAGGAAGAGTTTTAATTACCTGCACTTTAGCTGGATCAACTTGAATTCCTAGGAATGAGAAGAAGTGTCCCAATACAATTCCTTGATTCATCATCATATGGCATTTTCAGTACTTAAGGCAAGATGTGCTTCTATACATCGTTTAAGTAATTTCTCAAGGTTTTGTAATGCATCTTCAAAAGTCACACCATAAGGAGTAAAGTCATCCATAAATATTTCTAAGGAATCATTAAGCATATCA